>CALYLW010000123.1:1500809-1710809 GCA_944989445.1 Ampullaceana balthica
AAGTGGGCGCCCAGCACGACCTATATTATATACAGACTTTGTGTACATTTCAGGAATATTTCGTATTTATCATACAAGGATAAGTTACTTGGGCTTTTGACATAAATTTTTTTTTAAAAACAAACAAAAGAAACAAAAACAAAAAACCTATTATAAAATACTTTGTGTACAACTAGAAATGTTAATATTACGTATTTATCATACAAGGACAAGTTAGTGGGCTTTTGAAAAAGGTGGGAACCGTAGGCGCCCTTAAAAAGGGGGCACCGCAGGCACCACGGCGCCGCAGCACAACCTAGTAAACTATATAATTTGCAATTGTCACGCAAGTATTGTCTGTCAGTCCTGACGCTACTAATTTTAGAAAGCAGGGAAAACCAAATTACTGCACCAATGCATCAAAAGGTATGCAAATTAAAGATGCGCTGTAAAAAAATTTATATGACGTCATTGTTTTCACTCATATTTTAATATTGGAAAAGGGATCAATGTAAAACGAGGATTTGATGATGGTTAGTTATAAAATAAAATAAAAAGGGGGCGCCGTAGGCGCCCTACAACCCCTATTATAAAATACTTTGTGTACATTTCAGAAAGTTTAATATTTCGTATTTATCAAACAAGGACAGGTTAGTTGGGCTTTTGAAAAAGGTCGGCACCGTAGGAGGCGCCCTAAAAAAAGTGCATTTTTTATCAAATAAATAGATTTCAGCTGAAAACTTCCATCATTTTTGGCGGGTGATACGCTAGTATATATATATGTAATATCCAATTTTTCTTTCAAGTAACCAAAATAGTTACCATTTTATAAAATATAATATCAATTCACAGTGGCTAATATTTTATTTAATGTTAAGAATGATTTTAAATAAAAGGAGAATTTACTAGTTATGGTTAGAGGTGAACATTTTGCTTTTCCAAACAGCTCATCTGGTTAATTTTTTAAAGCAAATTAACTTAATCGCCTTAATCCAACATCCACGCGACCTAAATAGTTTTACGTACACCGGTAATTAACTTTTCATCCCAGTAATTAGCCCGAGATAAAGAAAAAACGTCTCTGTGATGATTCACTCGTGCCTCGGAGCCCGGACGACTCGCGGTGATTAGACTTTCCTCGTAGGGGACATGACAGTCTAAATCCCTTCCCCATTGCCACTAGAGTTATCCATCAATATCATGTGAGGGATTTCAATTTTATGGCTACATGTTGCGCACGGTGGCGATAAAATATCGTCATTTGAAGTAGGGGCGGAGTTAAAGGGCGTTTTTATTTTTCGGCAGATTATTAAATCACGGGACGCTGTGACAGGCGTACGTATTGGCAGCAAGAATGTAGTCAACGTGTCAATTGAATGATTGATGTGAACTGAAATCATCAATTAGGACTCATCAGGACCACTAAGATTAAGTGACACTGGGACTTTGGTGTGGGACTAACAACATAAGCTGAATGTGATAGCACGGCTAATGTTAAGTTATACGCCCGTATGAGTGTTAGGAAGAGGAAATTTTCGCAGGAGGGCTCGTTGACAAATTGCAAAATAATGCATGTAACAATGTGTTTGTGTTATTTATATACTTTTCTTTCACATTTCGACAGGAAAAACATGTTTATATAGTTATTATTGCCTTTTCCATTTAGACAACAAAAAAAACAACAACAACAACAGAACACCATTAGTAGCTGGATTTCTCTTTTACCGACATTTCCGGCGATACCAACATGCATAGTGTGGAAAGCTTGAAAATGTCATCTAAAAGATTTGGATAACATTCGAGCAACCTGGGATATCCCAACTGCTGGTCATAGTGCCATCCAACATCGTCTGAGGGTAGGACTAGCTCATCCCTACCCCTCCTTCCCGTCCGGGTCATGGTCAGCACGGGACACGACGTCTATAGCTTCCCGCCCTACTGTTTAGGGCGATACTAATAAATTATGTGTTTTTTAAAATTAACAAATCAATTTCGTTTTATGTAACTGCATATCATTGTCAGATATGCTATTCAAATAGGCGTTTACGTAAACCTCCCAGTAGTGTCAATATTGGAGAATCTAAAATTAAATTTTAAACATAATTAATTTTTTTTAAAATCAACCAAAGGATGTTACTTAAAATTTAGGCCTATATGTCTTGACAAGTAAAGTGCAACACATCAGAAGCTCTGGATTCGTGGCGCAAAGAGGAAGTTACTCTGCCACAATTAAAGGAAGATCCCCGTATGTGATGGACTGGATGACAGGCGATTCGACATAAGAAGTGTACGAAGCAGTGCATTAAAACTAAGTTCGTACTTAATCCAGCATGCTTCAGTTAGACCAACTATTAACTCTGAAACAAATATCAAAATATTTCTGAAAATCTCACAATGTGGAAAACATTCCCTGACTCTAAATAAAGCTGACACCCGAGTACAATGCAACAATCTGAAGAGCCAGTGGATTAGACTTAGTCATAAAACTAAAATAGAACATTACTTACGTTTTAAAAACTTTGTAGGCGTAGCAGATTCCCAAAACGATTTATATTTCGAAAAAAGTCATTGTATTTTGGTCTTAATTTTTAAAAAATAAAGTTTCAAATGAATAGCAATTCTGTTTGTCTGGGTAAAATCTTGTAAATCATTTTCCACCTGTTCCCTTCGCCCGTGGGACTTAATGGTGTAGATTGTTACTCTTACTCAATACCGACCACAATACAACTGCAGTAATCCCCTATGCCACTTGAGTGTCACTTTGCAATCTTACACACCCTCAAGACAATTAAACCAAACATTATCAGTGGATCATCTGAGAGGATCAAGCGTTAAATCTCGCTTTGGACACACTTCGCGATCTCCAATAAGTTTATCATTTCTTCACATATCCGCCTTTTATATATAACAATAAAATGATTTATGATCGTTCGTTTATACAGTGACCTCCCCTAACCCCCAAGGAATCTCTGATCGTAAAATTTTGCATATAGATATCAATTCCCAACTCTCCAACTAAGATGGAACTAAGCCATAAGGGGCCGTTCATAAATGACGTCACGCGATTTTGGCCGATTTTTTACCCCCTCCCCCCCCCCTTCGTCACGCGACGTCACAAAAACTTAGACCCCCCCCCTCTAAAAATACGTCACAAATCTTTGACCCCCCCCCAAAAAAAAATGTATTCTCTATTTGAAAATAAGTATGTTTCAAATCACTTTTATTGTCATTTAAGTATTTATTATTTATTTAGTGAAGATCTACATTGTAATATCGTACCCCGCGTGAAGCTTTTTTTTTATAAACGTTTAAGTGGCCTTCAGAAAAGGAACTGTGTTAACATCCTTAGATTATATTTTATTTTAATGCATAAAAATTAAACATTGACTATTAATCATCATGGTTAACGTCTTTGTTTAGAAAAAAGTTATTTAAAAATAAAAATTTTAAAGTGTATTTTTAAAAATTCTCTCAATTGGCTGACTGTAAGAAAGAGGTCGGCGAACCGAGATAAATAACCTCATCTGGGGTCAAAAAGGGAATTCTTGGGGGTAATGCAGACTCATTTGGGACATATAACATCAACTACAATCCACTAGATATATTTAAATACGTCATGTGTACGTGTACGCTTGGAACATATGCCCATTATTGAACCGGTCCCTTCCAGAAAATGCTTTTTTAAATCCTTTATATTAACTCGTGGTGTCTGCGGCCGACCTTGTCGCCAAAACTTTTGATCGATTTTTAACCCACTTGCTCGCAAGATAGCGAGCTGAAATTTTGCAGGCAGTTTCGTACCGATGATAAAAACAATGTATCAAAATTTCAGATCGATCGCATGTACCGTAATTAAATTATTGATTTTTTAGATTATTTTATTTATTCCTATGTATCATGCTATTTTTTGAGATAGAGCGTCGCGGTGCGTATTATATTGAACAACCTTTCTGTCGCGCAATAAGGTGCGTATTTTATTGACAGCTCTTTTTATAAACATATTCCTGATCGGTGCGCATTATATTAAACATGTTTTACGACACAACTGCAATTTTGTATTTCTGGATGGTCTGGCGCTGCGTATTATAATGAACATTCTTTTAATTACTTCTCGTACATAAAGGATTTATAATCAAAAACTTGGTTTTTTACGGGTTTTTCTTATTTAAAATTTGACAACTATGTAGATTTATTACCTACGTACTACACGAAGACACCTAAATCTACCCTACTTTCATTTATATTGACACGAGTGACAATAATCTTAATCCACATGACTTGTCTGTAGCAAGTATCCTTTCTGCGATATTTAAAACTAGGTTGTGCTGCGGCGGCCATTTTGTTTTAGGGCGCCTACGGCGCCAACCTTTTTCAAAAGCCCAACTAACTTGTCCTTGTATGATAAATACGTAATATTAAAATTCCTGAAATGTACACAAAGTATTTTATAATAGGGGTTGTAGGGCGCCTACGGTTCCCACTTTTTTGTTGTCAAAAGCCCAAGTAACTTATCCTTGTTTGATAAATACGAAATATTAAACTTCCTGAAATGTAAACAAAGTATTTTATTATTAACAATCCTCAAATCCTCTTTTTACATCGTTCCCTTTTCCAAAATTAAAATATGAGCTAAAACAATGACGCAATATAATATCTTTTTACGGCGAGAAATTTTAGAAAGAAGCGCACTAAATTACTGCACCAAAAAATAACTCTTTTCGAGCGTCGCATGAAGTTGTTCAATTAATAATAGTGTGGAGTGCGTTTAATGTTAATCTGGAAACCAAAATGTTTATGATTTTTAAGTCTATATTTTCAATTTTTTAAAAAAGCAGAGTGATGTCCCTTAGCGTTAGGCCAAAGTGAGTCAGTCATAGATAATTGAGGGTAAATATATATAATTATTGCCTTAAAAACTGAGCTTTAAGAAGAAAAGTTGTTTTGTGCTCCTCTCGAATTACGATCTCAAGAATTTGATGCATTCAATAAAGTTAATGAATACTCATTTATCATTATATCTAGAAGACTAGAATGGCCAGGGGCGTTTGACCAAAAACCAATCGAACAATTATATCAAACTTAAAACGTTTTTAATTCTATCAAATAGATTCACTCCCCCCTCCCCTTTTAAAGAAAAAGGATATTCCGTGTCGTTTTGACTTGAAATATCTACACATCATCATATTCAGATCATTTTTAGACGCTTAATGCTTATAAAACTCATCAGTAGCATTTTCGGGGGGGGGGCTAACGACGATTCCTGCTGTGAGAGAACCAAACGGAGCTGCGGTTACATCACAAATGCTTTGATGTCAACATCAAACGACGCAGTGTAACAATTTTATACGTTATCTTGTGGATTCTCAAACTTAAGGATTATAATTAGATTTAATTTTCGTTTCTTGATAGCTTACGCCAACCAGCGTCTGATGGCCTACCGACCGGCACATTGAGAAGCACTGATTTAAAAAAAATAGTAATTTTTTTAAAAAATCGTAAGAGACCAAATATTTCAGTGGAAGTTTTATTTAAAGTTACCCTTTTGATGCGACGTCACATTTCTTCAACCCCCCTCCCTCCCCCTCGTCACGCATCGTCACAAAAGTGTGACCCCCCTCCCCCCCCTAGGTGCGTGACGTCATTTATGGACGGCCCCTAAGTCATAATAAAAATGGTAATCATATATTTTAAAAAACCACTAATATCTTAAAATTACTTTAAATGTTTTTTTTAAATGTACCCCCCCCTCCCACACACACAATTCTGAGACCTACGGTAATAAGATTTCTTTTCAATCTATCAGAGCTATGAATAAAAGCATCGGCATCAAACATAGGAGGAAATGCCACACACATTTTTTTTAAATCGTCGGCACAAAGTAGGAATATTTTAAATGCTTCTTTTGTTGGTTTAAAAAACGGTGTGTTTTTTGTTGTTGTTTGTTTCCAGAATTGTATATGAACTTAAGAAAAGTATACACGTATTTTACTTTTTGGTGCATTAAACAAATCATTGATTGTAAAAAAAAATAAAAAATTTAATACTTCTTTTTATTCCTATAATCTTTCTATAAATATTTGGCGATCTTTTTGGCATATATTTATTACGAAATCAAAATATATTTATATATAAATTACAGAATTTCATTAAAAAATAATAAATTCACTTAATAAAGCAAAGAAGTGACCAACGTTTGTTCTTGTTGTTCTTTTTTCCAGAAAAATATGGAGTCCTTACGACTTATCGTCTCTGCTGCTGTAGTCAATAATACATTTTTTTTTCGATATTTAAAACATCCATAACAATCCTACATCAATAATTTGCTTTGAGAGTTTTGTTGGGGATATTTATTTAGCAAGTTAATACCGTACTAGTATATCACCCGTCAAAAATGACGGAAGTTTTCAAAATAAATACACATCAGATTAAAAAATAACGTAATACAGAACTTTCATTTATTTTATTTATTTTTATTTGATTCATTTATTATCATATTGAACAATTTTATGCGGAACGTTCGAAAGTGTTATTTTTTGGTGCAGTAATTTGGTGCACTGCTTTCTAAAATAAACAAAATCGATCGCAGCGCCACCTAACAGCATTACATTTCAACCATACAGACGACGGGAATTATGTATATTGATTAACATAAGTAACTTATCCTTGTTTAATAAATACGAAATATTAAACTTGCTGAAATGTACACAAAGTATTTCATAATAATTATAAATCGTCAAATCCTATTTTTACATCATTCCCTTTTCAAAAATTAAAATATAAGCTAAAACAATGACGTCATATAATATTTTTATACCAAATCGATCGCAGCACTTACATCCATACAGACAACGGGAATCAATATGCATAATAATTAACATTAGTAACTTATCCGTGTTTGATAAATACGAAATATTAAACTTGCTGAAATGTACACAAAGTATTTCATAATAATTATAAATCCTCAAATCCTATTTTTACATTGTTCCCTTTTCAAAAATTAAAATATAAGCTAAAACAATGACGTCATGTAATATTTTTATACAAAATCGATCGCAGCGCCACCTAACAGCATTATAATTACATCCATACATACAGACAACGGGAATTATGTATATTGATATACTCGTTCTAAAGCCTACCTTTTTTGGACAAAATCTAGGGGCAGGGGTCGGGAGGGGTGGGGGGGGGAGTCATCGGCTTATGAACGAACGGGCTATAGAACGAGTATATACGGTAGATAAAATTACAATACACGTGGAAATGGCTTGATATTAAGTTGAAGATGTGTATATCATCACCACCGTCACAACAGTATGAACTATAATATAGTAGTTAGGAATGAGAGAAACGGTTAGATTTTTGGTGGCGGTGGCGGTGGCGGTGACGCCACCACAGCTGTTGCCGTTACCGGCTGCGGCGCGCGTGGTAATTATGTTAATTAGACGTGTCATGTTGTTATACAACATGTTAATTAGTGTTAGACAAGTTAATTAGAGGTGTCATGTTGTTATACAACATGTTCATTAGAGGTGTCATGAGTGTCATGTTGTTATACAACATTGTTGTTAATTAATTATGTTAATTAGGACGTGTGCTCTTGTGGTATATTATATTTATGTTTAAAGGGGGATAATCGTGTATTTGTATTTAAGGTTTACTTCCCCTTTTTAACTTTTTTATTGTTTAATAATTGAGTGGTAATCAAAAAGATTATTTATTTATTTTATGTATTTAAAGGTTCTCAACCTATTTCTCTTTATTTTTCATTTAATTATTAAGTGGTTCTCAAGCTATTTTAACATTTTTTAATTTAATTTTATTTGTTAAATGGTCGTATTTAAGGGTTTTAAGCACGGTTTTTATGTGCTTCAGGTTGTTAGGCGATGTATTTTATTTGGGGTACTCTGCTAGACAGGTGTTGTTGGTGGGGATTTAATTCAAATAACATAGTGGGGGGGCAGTCGATGGTATAAGTTACAATCAGGAAGGGTTTAGTATATATTATAATTAATTAGACAACTTTAGGAGGGGTGGAAAAAACCGCGGGTTTGGCTGTTGATCTGATGTTAGCATAGGTGTGGTAGTATAAAGTATGTACTAAAACTGACGAAGTAGATTTAGAATGCGTGGGTTTAGGTTAAAATCAATAGTACAAACGACGAGAGGGTTTGGATGGACAGATGTTACCACTGGCTGTATGACCGTTTTAAAAAGTTAGTGGGGGCATGGAATGTGGTCCAGGACAAGTAATGCGTTGTTTTAGGTTAAAATCAATAGAACAAATGAGGAGAGGGGTATGGAAGGGGGCAATTGCAGATGTTGGTGGTTAATTTAAGGTTGTTTTCTTTGTAAATTTAAATAATTGTAGTAGTAGTTTTATAGGATTTTGTAAGCTAAAGCAACAGTTTTCATCTTAGTGTGGGGATCTATGTTATGAAAAGGTCTTTTTTTTTGTGTTCGTAGTATTTCTTAATTCTAGGATTTCCACTAAGTTTATTCGACAGATCCAGCCATGCTTCTTATCTTAGTATTGGAATATTTTCTAAGTTTAACGGTGTTTCCTTTCTTCCTTGTAATAGTTTTTTATTGGATTCATAGTTTAAGTCAAGAGGTCTTTTATGTTTCTTTTCTTAACTAGATGTAATCAGCTAGTAGTAGTAATATTTTATAAGGTTAACCGAGTCATTTTCTTCATGTTTTTATTCATTAGAGGTGCTTATCTTAATGTCACGGACAGTTTTATAAAGTTCAATGGTCTTTTTGGTTGTATTTTTTTTTCATAATTAGATGTGCTCATCTACCATTGACAATATTTTATAAGTTGAAGGGTCTTGTTTTTTGTTGTTTTTTAGTTAGAAGTTCTCCTCTTAGGGACAGGGACATATTTTTTAAAATTTCAATGGAATCATTTTCTTAGTGTTTTTTTCGTAATTAGGGATTCTCAGCTTAAGTCCAAGGACATATCTCTAGTTTCAAGGGGACTCGAGTTTGTTTCTTTTCTTAACTAGAGATTCTCAATATAGTGTCGAGCACGATTCTATAAGTTCAATGGGTCATTTTGTTTTTGTTATTTACATATTCTAATCTTAAAATCAGGCACAGTTTTCTAAGTTACGTTGTCTTTTTTTTTGTTAATCCTATTTTCTTAACTAGAGAGTCTCCTATTAGGGACAAGGACATATTTTTTACGTTCAACAGAATCATTTTCTTAGTGTTTTTTCTTAATTAGGGATTCTCAGCTTAAGTCCAAGGACATATTTCTAGTTTCAAGGGGACTCGAGTTTGTTTCTTTTCTTAACTAGAGATTCTCATCTTAGTGTCGGGAATAGTGTTGAAGATCAATGGGTCTTTTTGTTTTTGTTATTTACAGATTCTAATCTTAAGATCGGGCACAGTTTTCTAAGTTACATTGTCTTTTTTGTTCATATTATTTTCTTAACTAGAGATTCTCATCTTAGCGCAGAGCACGATTCTATAAGTTCAATGGTCTTTTTGTTTTTGTTTTTTGTTACTTACTCATTCTCCTCTTAGGGACAGGGATAGATGTCTAATTTCAAGGGAATCATTTTTGTTCATGCTATTTTGTTAACTAGAGATTCTCATCTTAGTGTAGAGCACGATTCTATAAGTTCAATGGTCTTTTTGTTTTTGTCTTTTGTCCCTTACGCATTCTCCTCTTAGAGACAGCGACAGATTTCTAATTTCAAGGGAGTCATTTTCTTAGTGTTTTTATTTATTTATTAGAGTTAGTTATCTTAATGACGCGGACAGTTTTTATAAAGTTAAACAGTTTTTGTTTGTTTTTCTTTCTCCATATACTATCGGTACCAAACTTTGGTAATTTTTTAAAACATTGCTTGGCGTATTTTTTCAACGGGTGTTGTAAATAATTTTTAACTGAGGTTGTTTTTTTTATTCGTAAGAGTAGTTTTTGAAAAGTAATTTATTATTCTGTAAATTAATTTTAATTTTTGTAAACAAGTTATCTGACTATTGTATTTTGTTGTATAGTTTTAAACCGAAATTAAAGTGTAAACTAGGTGATCTCTTGTAAATTTTTTGTAAGGAAGGTTATAATTTATGGTTTTGCTTAAAATTTACACATGTTATAAATCAGTAATTGTTAACATTGGTTGGTAATTTTTGAGGAAGGGAAAATATGTGAAAATAGGTGATCGTTGTAGCGAAAGTTTAGGAAGCTATAGTGTATCACTAGGGATTATTACAAGTGATTGGTAAAGATGTACAGGTTTATGTTTATACTTGGAACACTAACGATTAAATGCTGTGGTATCTAACGGGTCATCACATGTTGTTAATAGACGCGAGTCGGTTATTGATCAGAGAAGGGAAACAGATGGTTAAGCTACAGGCGAAAATATGCAGGCTGAATAGGTCAACTACTCAACCAGATTCCTTTATACAGGCTGAAAAGTTTCGCGTTTGCGATAATTAAACATCTGTTGGCCACAACGCGGTGTAGAAATTCTCAGGCGGTGAATTGATTTTACTTTTCATTAGGTTGTGACTTATCGCTGAGTAATATCTTTAAATAACATTGTATTAAAAGGCGTCTTCGTGACTTTTGTGTTAAGAATTATAGTGGCTGCAGTAGTTTGTACGTTTCATCAAGTCCCTAGGGTTGCTGTTGTATGTTCATTATATGTCTTTCACATGTATACAACAAACCGGTACAATAAACCAAAAACTTAGCACCTCGTTCCTAATCTTTAAGGTCCATACACGGGACGACTTACAAGCGCATTTATTATTTTTTATTTTTTATTTATTTTTTATATATATATTTTTTTTGTTTAAGTAATGTAAGCTTTGAGTTTTAGAGTTATGTTTTACAAAGAGGAACTCATACTGTCACATGACACGATTTTTTACATTAAGGCTCTAAGTTTCTCCCGTTTTAGGCTCGTCTTTTTTAATAGGTGTGATAGAAAGTCCTAGGTAAAGACTAGCTGTATTTAGTTTTATGTTCTGTCCACAATGACCCCTAACTACGAATAGGTTGTTCATTGGTTTTGTTGAAAAAAAGTGTATATGTAAGGGTGTACTCCAACCTAGACATTGTTTTCTCTAGGAGATGTTAAGATTTTTTTTTCTATGTACGTAGGGTTCAGGAAAGTTAAGGGATTGGGAGTTAACCATTATAACATTGATCGTTGTACTAGGTGCGATGAAAGTGTTGTCAGGTAAGTAAGATTTAAAAAAGTTTTAGGTACAGGCGGTAATCACATCATGGATGGTTTTAACAACCCTTGGATGAAGTTGCTCTGTTTGAAAAAAACTTTAGAAAATATTTTATGTGCGGGGTGGTAATCCTTAACATGACCTGTAAGGATGTAAGCTAAGATACAGACAAAGTCAGTAATGGTGGTAGAAGATAATGGTGTTAGGGGGATGATAGTTGGGTGCATCGAAGAAGTGCTCAGGTTGTCGACAAGGGAGAACAAATGTATGCCGTTGGAGTAATAGTAACAGACTTGGAATTTGTCGGGCGTGTTTGTAAAAGAGAGTAAGGGAAACGGTATTGTCACGGTCATGAACTAAGTAGGAAGGGAGAACAAAGATACACAGCTCGAGTAAAAGTAAACTTGTAGAAAGACAAACGGTCGTGATAAATAAAACTAGGGTCATGTTTTCCTTTAAGGGAGGGTTATAATTTTTTTATTTATTTTTTTTTCTAGAGCCACATTTAACAACATCGCTGTTCCCTCTTTCTTCCTTCGTTCATTTGTGGTTGTAACTCTGTTTAATTTTGTTGATGTCGTAGACTTCAAGAGGTCTTTCTAAGCATTTTAGAAATATTCTTTTGTCTTGATAATCATTTTGTCGACATGTTGAGATTTCATTTTTTCTTCTGAGGGTTTTCTTTTAGTTTCAAGAGGAATGATTTTTGAGGAGATGAGACGTAACCGTTTGAATACCAGACATAAGCGCACAGTTCAACGAGACATGGTTCGCGCAATTTACATGATCGATTTGAGCTATCGTGTATCCACTATGTCCGATTAGAAACCCATCACAGGAGGTACGGTGGTGCAACCTACCAGACTAGAAGAATTTTTCGTTCGACTAGTGAAACGGATAAACAAGAACGATGATGATGAGGATGAACTTGTCATGTTTCTTAGTTGTAACACATAGGGTCTAACGACGATTATAAGACATTAACGATAGATGATAATAAGACTGAGGATACACCGCCACTTAGAGAAATTTTGACTTGACTACCCCTCTGGATCGGTCACTACGTTGTAGCAAGGGGTTGACTAAAAACAACACCAACCCATTTACCTTCTCTTCCACTTTAGATTCAGATATAACCTACATCTTTTTTTCTTTTCATGCGAAACTTAAACTTGAAATACCAACAAACATGTCCACGTTAAACTTCCCCTCTGTATACCAAACCACTTCTCAGCTTGTAACTCTACCGACTTATAATTCAAGACATCCCATCCTTACGCTGACACCTCGCCCTTCTCATCTATTTTCCCTCCCTGATATTAATTCACAACCTCCATCCTCATGTTCTCTCCTAACCCTTCTCGTCTCTGTTAATAATGTACAACATCCCTCCTCACATTGAGTCCTAAACCCGTCTCGTGTTGTTACACTTAACCTCCATCTTCACATTGACTCCTAATCAGTCTCGTGTTGTTACACTCACTGTTAAAAATTTACAACCTCCCTCTTCACGTTGACTCTACACGTCTCGTGTTGTTACACTCAACCTCCTTCCTCGCGTTGACTCCTAATTCTTGTCGTGTTGTTACACTCATTGTTAATAATTTACAAACTCCCTCTTCACGGTGCCTCCTAACCCGTCTCGTGTTGTTACACTCAACCACTATCTTCACATTGACTCCTAAACCGTCTCGTGTTTGTTACACTCACAGTTAATAATTTATAACCACCCTCCTGAACTTGACTCCTAGTCTTTCACGACAAATTTGCTGCATACTTTTAACAAACATCCTTATTCGTATCTACGTATCTCACTCCATCGCTTGATTTCTAAAACGTTCACCTAGCCCTTAAGTTTTTACTTCATCTGTTTTAAACAGATTGAACTTTCCAAAGTTAAACATAAACAGTAACCATACCCTTATCTGTTTGCTTCACTCGTTGACTCTAAAACTCACCCTATGTCATTAATTAAAACCCGCCCCACACCTTTCCACTTCCCTAATGCTATTGATTTCCCTCATTCCACTGTCAAGTTAAACAGCTGCGATATCAGCTCACCATCTCCGTTAACTTTCTAAATTTCCTTACCTCGCTTTTACCACACATTCCATTTATTTACAATTTCAATAAAAACCCTTTACCAAAACAAATAGGTCATAACTATGCCTCTTTGTAAGAGCGATTTCCTTACCCGGACATCACCCAACTACTGTTTTCTCTCTGTCTCTCCCAACTACAAAGTGATCCCCTACCTAACCATCACACTTTGTTTTCTTCCTATCTTTTATCAGAACACTTGCCCTATTCAAACTATCATCACAACCCTACTACTGTTTTTCTCTCTCTCAACCTCTCTGCTAGATATTTTATACCTACATCTCACACAAGTTACTTCCCACCTTGCATCACATCCTACTACAACCTCCATTTAGCTTTCACCGTACGTCGTACTCCTAAACACCTAACTTTCAAGACACCTTTATTGTTCTATTAAAATCAACCCAACAACTCATCTTCAAATAACTTCACCCATCACGGCTTTGACTTCTTTACATCCAACTCATTTGCTCTTTTACTTATCCCTACCCCAGCAAAACCCAATTCCCCTCTAAGGAAATTTATTGTTGACAATACTCTAGCTTTTCCCCCACCGTTGTTTTTAGTCAACCCCTTGCTACAACGTAGTGACCGATCCAGAGGGGTAGTCAAGTCAAAATTTCTCTAAGTGGCGGTGTATCCTCAGTCTTATTATCATCTATCGTTAATGTCTTATAATCGTCGTTAGACCCTATGTGTTACAACTAAGAAACATGACAAGTTCATCCTCATCATCATCGTTCTTGTTTATCCGTTTCACTAGTCGAACGAAAAATTCTTCTAGTCTGGTAGGTTGCACCCATGCACCGTACCTCCTGTGATGGGTTTCTAATCGGACATAGTGGATACACGATAGCTCAAATCGATCATGTAAATTGCGCGAACCATGTCTCGTTGAACTGTGCGCTTATGTCTGGTATTCAAACGGTTACGTCTCATCTCCTCAAAAATCATTCCTCTTGAAACTAAAAGAAAACCCTCAGAAGAAAAAATGAAATCTCAACATGTCGACAAAATGATTATCAAGACAAAAGAATATTTCTAAAATGCTTAGAAAGACCTCTTGAAGTCTACGACATCAACAAAATTAAACAGAGTTACAACCACAAATGAACGAAGGAAAGAAAGAGGGAACAGCGATGTTGTTAAATGTGGCTCTAGAAAATTATAACCCTCCCTTAAAGGAAAACATGACCCTCGTTTTATTTATCACGACCGTTTGTCTTTCTACAAGTTTACTTTTACTCGAGCTGTGTATCTTTGTTCTCCCTTCCTACTTAGTTCATGACCGTGACAATACCGTTTCCCTTACTCTCTTTTACAAACACGCCCGACAAATTCCAAGTCTGTTACTATTACTCCAACGGCATACATTTGTTCTCCCTTGTCGACAACCTGAGCACTTCTTCGATGCACCCAACTATCATCCCCCTAACACCATTATCTTCTACCACCATTACTGACTTTGTCTGTATCTTAGCATACATCCTTACAGGTCATGTTAAGGATTACCACCCCGCACATAAAATATTTTCTAAAGTTTTTTTCAAACAGAGCAACTTCATCCAAGGGTTGTTAAAACCATCCATGATGTGATTACCGCCTGTACCTAAAACTTTTTTAAATCTTACTTACCTGACAACACTTTCATCGCACCTAGTACAACGATCAATGTTATAATGGTTAACTCCCAATCCCTTAACTTTCCTGAACCCTACGTACATAGAAAAAAAAATCTTAACATCTCCTAGAGAAAACAATGTCTAGGTTGGAGTACACCCTTACATATACACTTATTATTTCAACAAAACCAATGAACAACCTATTCGTAGTTAGGGGTCATTGTGGACAGAACATAAAACTAAATACAGCTAGTCTTTACCTAGGACTTTCTATCACACCTATTAAAAAAGACGAGCCTAAAAGGGGAGAAACTTAGAGCCTTAATGTAAAAAATCGTGTCATGTGACAGTATGAGTTCCTCTTTGTAAAACATAACTCTAAAACTCAAAGCTTACATTACTTAAACAAAAAAAATAATATAAAAAATAAATAAAAATAAAAAATAATAAATGCGCTTGTAAGTCGTCCCGTGTATGGACCTTAAAGATTAGGAACGAGGTGCTAAGTTTTTGGTTTATTGTACCGGTTTGTTGTATACATGTGAAAGACATATAATGAACATACAACAGCAACCCTAGGGACTTGATGAAACGTACAAACTACTGCAGCCACTATAATTCTTAACACAAAAGTCACGAAGACGCCTTTTAATACAATGTTATTTAAAGATATTACTCAGCGATAAGTCACAACCTAATGAAAAGTAAAATCAATTCACCACCTGTGAATTTCTACACCGCGTTGTGGCCAACAGATGTTTAATTATCGCAAACGCGAAACTTTTCAGCCTGTATATAGGAATCTAGCCGAGTAGTTGACCTATTCAGCCTGCATATTTTCGCCTGTAGCTTAACCATCTGTTTCCCTTCTCTGATCAATAACCGACTCGCGTCTATTAACAACATGTGATGACCCGTTAGATACCACAGCATTTAATCGTTAGTGTTCCAAGTATAAACATAAACCTGTACATCTTTACCAATCACTTGTAATAACCCCTAGTGATACACTATAGCTTCCTAAACTTTCGCTACAACGATCACCTATTTTCACATATTTTCCCTTCCTCAAAAATTACCTACCAATGTTAACAATTACTGATTTATAAATTTTTGAAGTCTTAAGCAAAACCATAAATTATAACCTTCCTTACAAAAAATTTACAAGAGATCACCTAGTTTACACTTGAATTTCGGTTTAAAACTATACAACAAAATACAATAGTCAGATAACTTGTTTACAAAAATTAAAATTAATTTACAGAATAATAAATTACTTTTCAAAAACTACTCTTACGAATAAAAAAAATAAACAACCTCAGTTAAAAATTATTTACAACACCCGTTGAAAAAATACGCCAAGCAATGTTTTAAAAAATTACCAAATTTGGTACCGATAGTATATGGAGAAAGAAAAACAAACAAACACTGTTTAACTTTATAAAAACTGTCCGCGTCATTAAGATAACTAACTCTAATAAATAAATAAAAACACTAAGAAAATGACTCCCTTGAAATTAGAAATCTGTCGCTGTCTCTAAGAGGAGAATGCGTAAGGGACAAAAGACAAAAACAAAAAGACCATTGAACTTATAGAATCGTGCTCTACACTAAGATGAGAATCTCTAGTTAACAAAATAGCATGAACAAAAATGATTCCCTTGAAATTAGACATCTATCCCTGTCCCTAAGAGGAGAATGAGTAAGTAACAAAAAACAAAAACAAAAAGACCATTGAACTTATAGAATCGTGCTCTGCGCTAAGATGAGAATCTCTAGTTAACAAAATAGCATGAACAAAAATGATTCCCTTGAAATTAGACATCTATCCCTGTCCCTAAGAGGAGAATGAGTAAGTAACAAAAAACAAAAACAAAAAGACCATTGAACTTATAGAATCGTGCTCTGCGCTAAGATGAGAATCTCTAGTTAAGAAAATAATATGAACAAAAAAGACAATGTAACTTAGAAAACTGTGCCCGATCTTAAGATTAGAATCTGTAAATAACAAAAACAAAAAGACCCATTGATCTTCAACACTATTCCCGACACTAAGATGAGAATCTCTAGTTAAGAAAAGAAACAAACTCGAGTCCCCTTGAACCTAGAAATATGTCCTTGGACTTAAGCTGAGAATCCCTAATTAAGAAAAAACACTAAGAAAATGATTCTGTTGAACGTAAAAAATATGTCCCTGTCCCTAAGAGGAGACTCTCTAGTTAAGAAAATAGGATTAACAAAAAAAAAGACAACGTAACTTAGAAAACTGTGCCTGATTTTAAGATTAGAATCTGTAAATAACAAAAACACAAAATGACCCATTGAACTTATAGAATCGTGCTCGACACTATATTGAGAATCTCTAGTTAAGAAAAGAAACAAACTCGAGTCCCCTTGAAACTAGAGATATGTCCTTGGACTTAAGCTGAGAATCCCTAATTACGAAAAAAACACTAAGAAAATGATTCCATTGAAATTTTAAAAAATATGTCCCTGTCCCTAAGAGGAGAACTTCTAACTAAAAAACAACAAAAAACAAGACCCTTCAACTTATAAAATATTGTCAATGGTAGATGAGCACATCTAATTATGAAAAAAAAATACAACCAAAAAGACCATTGAACTTTATAAAACTGTCCTTGACATTAAGATAAGCACCTCTAATGAATAAAAACATGAAGAAAATGACTCGGTTAACCTTATAAAATATTACTACTACTAGCTGATTACATCTAGTTAAGAAAAGAAACATAAAAGACCTCTTGACTTAAACTATGAATCCAATAAAAAACTATTACAAGGAAGAAAGGAAACACCGTTAAACTTAGAAAATATTCCAATACTAAGATAAGAAGCATGGCTGGATCTGTCGAATAAACTTAGTGGAAATCCTAGAATTAAGAAATACTACGAACACAAAAAAAAAGACCTTTTCATAACATAGATCCCCACACTAAGATGAAAACTGTTGCTTTAGCTTACAAAATCCTATAAAACTACTACTACAATTATTTAAATTTACAAAGAAAACAACCTTAAATTAACCACCAACATCTGCAATTGCCCCCTTCCATACCCCTCTCCTCATTTGTTCTATTGATTTTAACCTAAAACAACGCATTACTTGTCCTGGACCACATTCCATGCCCCCACTAACTTTTTAAAACGGTCATACAGCCAGTGGTAACATCTGTCCATCCAAACCCTCTCGTCGTTTGTACTATTGATTTTAACCTAAACCCACGCATTCTAAATCTACTTCGTCAGTTTTAGTACATACTTTATACTACCACACCTATGCTAACATCAGATCAACAGCCAAACCCGCGGTTTTTTCCACCCCTCCTAAAGTTGTCTAATTAATTATAATATATACTAAACCCTTCCTGATTGTAACTTATACCATCGACTGCCCCCCACTATGTTATTTGAATTAAATCCCCACCAACAACACCTGTCTAGCAGAGTACCCCAAATAAAATACATCGCCTAACAACCTGAAGCACATAAAAACCGTGCTTAAAACCCTTAAATACGACCATTTAACAAATAAAATTAAATTAAAAAATGTTAAAATAGCTTGAGAACCACTTAATAATTAAATGAAAAATAAAGAGAAATAGGTTGAGAACCTTTAAATACATAAAATAAATAAATAATCTTTTTGATTACCACTCAATTATTAAACAATAAAAAAGTTAAAAAGGGGAAGTAAACCTTAAATACAAATACACGATTATCCCCCTTTAAACATAAATATAATATACCACAAGAGCACACGTCCTAATTAACATAATTAATTAACAACAATGTTGTATAACAACATGACACTCATGACACCTCTAATGAACATGTTGTATAACAACATGACACCTCTAATTAACTTGTCTAACACTAATTAACATGTTGTATAACAACATGACACGTCTAATTAACATAATTACCACGCGCGCCGCAGCCGGTAACGGCAACAGCTGTGGTGGCGTCACCGCCACCGCCACCGCCACCAAAAATCTAACCGTTTCTCTCATTCCTAACTACTTAATATATTAACTTAAAATATATATATTTTTTTTAGTAAAACTAAATTTTTCATTGGCTTTGAACGGACTACGTTCAGTTAAAAAACAAGCGTTTTACTTATTTTACCAACGGCAAAACATGTTTCATAGGTACACAAATGGGTTTAATGTATATATAGTAGGGCTGCGGAAATTAACGATTAATTTATCGATTAATCGTTAAAAAATTGTATCGATTAAATTTTTTTTAACGATTAATCAATCCCACCACTATAAATGTACTGGAAGTCAAAAAGTAAAATATTTCGACCGATATATAGAAACAAATTTTTGGACAATTACACGATAATTTTGGTTTTAAACTATTAACTGACGTGAGTGTTCAAATTGTTGATAAATGTTATGTGTCCATTGAGAGAAATCGTGTGCCTACCATGCAATGTTCCTTCTAAGTCTAAGCTTCGTTGGTCAAAGTAAAAAAAACAACAACTCGTGTGCAAAGTTGCAAAACATATATTTTTTGTGCAATATTTTACAAAATTAGCTGTGTGGTGATTCTAAACTCCTGCGTGGGGTCGGTCAAATATATACGTAGCCGCGCTGCTTAAAGGGAAAATTGCTAACATGGTTCTAACACGTCACTTACATGTCACCTGGAAACCAACCATTCACTACATTATCAGAAACTTCAGCTGAGACAATCTAAAGCTACGTGAACGACTGCTATACGCGGCTTGTTATATTGTCAACAATACCCGCTCATCACTTCAACCAAATAATGTCAATACACTAAACTTGTCTGTTTGCGTTGTTCGTTTAAAAATGTCATACAAAGAAAGCATTCCAGTGATATTTCGATTTTCGACAAGTATGTTTAATAAATGTTAGTTATAACACCATAAATTTCATTTTTTTAAACTTTAATAGAAATTATCGATTAATTAATCGTTAATTTCTCAAAAATTTTCGATTAAATTTAAATTAATCGTTAACAGCCCAAATATATAGCTAAAAAAAACTTCCTCGCAGACACGCAAACATATAGGTGAGTTTATGCTAACAGATATCGTGACTGGCGAGAGGACAGTGGTGGCCTAACATGTTTTTTTTAATTTAAAAAAAACATTATTTGTTCATTTATTAAACCAGTCGCGACTGACTATTAAAAAAAAATGGTAGGCCGTTCAAATCACTTGGAAATGAAAGTCAATATTGGGGGAAAATAACAACTAAATCATTTGTTTGGGAAAATTTATTGTCACATGAGATATACACGTGTAACCAATCTAAAACCAACTGAAAGGTAAGAGGGTGAAAATACATGATTTCTTCCCCAGACGAACAGATGTGGTGTTAAATAGAATTAATACGCTTTTTAAAAAAATACTCGACAGAGGATAAACTGTAGGAAAGCTTATTTTAAATATCATTTTTACGCTTTTAATAAAAATATTCACACTCATACAGCTGAGACAAAGTGGACGTAATTTTATAAATTAAGCTCATGAGTAATTCACACTTAGAAATTGTCCTGCCGCCATTATAGGGCGGTGAGATGAAAATTGTAAGCGGTAAATGGCGGGGAATGTGTTACAAATAGGGGTATGAATCATCTATCGGTTTAAAACAGTGGTTCTTAAGCTCTGTATCCAAAATCTCATAAGATGTTTAGGGACCAGGATGGCAGGTTAGATGGATGAGGGAAGACCCGAAAATATGTATTTGTATTTTTTAGCTTAATTACTAGGTCGGGTACAAAAATACAGTTAATTTGAAATACAGGAAGCTTCTGTTTCAAATGATATAGTAATACATTGTCATATTTATGAAAATGAGTGCTGCTTTCAAATTTTTAAAATTACATCTTTGTGAGCTACTTAAAAAAAATAATATAAACAACTTTTTAAAAATATAAATAAATAAATAAACATTTTTAAAAAAAATTGATCTTTTTTGTCACGTCCATCATGTATGTAGCCTCCTACCCAACTTTCTTTTTTGGCTTAAATTTAAACTAAAGATGAAAGAACGCTGAAATGTAGGTATGAATTCGCTCTATAATATACATGACAATGATGACAGACTTATGGATCATATTAGTAGGTAACATTGGTAGCTTTTATGTCTAGCTACCGAGTGACATTTGATGATTTACTGTTTAGCCAAACTGACAAAGTTAAAGGCCAAATAGGTGGTGCTAAATTTTTATCACGCTGTCGCCTAAGAGAGATGCTGCTAATTCATTTACAGCTACAACATACACATTAACACACAGAGTGTTGTTCTTGCAAAGTGTTTGTTTTATCTCTTATCTCTCACACGACCTGTCAAAAACGTTCAAGTTCTCGGGGAACGTTTGGGAAAGAATGTCAAAACACGTATCCGGATTCAATAAAACATGACAAAACAGAGCTACGCCTAGCAAATGAAGCGAATGTGACTTGGCAACTTAGAACAGTATTGAAAACAAAGTACACAGAATAAATGATTATTGATCGGATGGATATATTTATTAATTAATTAATGGGGAAATATGTTAAAGAAATAATCAAAACTAGATACGACCCGAGGTGTAGCAAACACCGCAGACTTGCAAAGAAAGTGGGGAAAGAACGGACACAAACTACAACACGAAAAAATCAGAACAACGCGAATGAACGTCGGGGGGGGGACACCGCCGACGTATTGTTGGTCTCGAGACATGCACACTGCGGTTAGCTACCTTCCCCCCCTCCACCCTGCACCAGCCTAGCTTGCCAACCATAAACTGTGATTGGCCGACCTCAGCGAGGGTCATTCGTCATGCTTATTTGCACTCTGCTTGTTCTTGTTCTGGTGAATTATATAGATAGATAGATTTTGAAATCCCTAAAAGTTGACGATCCAAGGGTGAGACATAAATCTTGATTTTGATATTCCTTGACATTTTGATCAAAGGTTGTGCGTGTGAACATGCCTTGACATTTATTGCTTAATCTTTCTAGGGTGAGCTGTATGGGTAGAGGGTAATATAATCCCGGGCACAAAAACTGCCATGTCCGAATTGACAGAAATGAACGGCCTACTTCTAAAATACGTCTATTTAAATCTAAAAAAACGGATACTTGTGCTGTACCCCACCCAGATACCCCCCCCCCTCCAACTGTGATGACTGTCAGCAAGCAAAAGAAGAGGTAAGAAAGAAAAAAGCTTAAAATAAATGTTTTGTTTTGAAATTGCAAGCTGGCAAATGACATTAAAATATGAAACTATATTGATCCCCATATTGCCATCCCTCTCCTGATGTCTGTTACAGCTTAAGCGTTTTAGTTAACACTCTGTTCTTTTATAATTTGCTATGTGAAATCTCTGTCCTTCTGTTTCATCGTGCTCTGTCTTTTTATGATCTGCTTTATTGTTAAACCGCCAAATAAAATAAAAAATCACTTAAAAAAAAATTAGCCTGATATATTTCTTTTTGAATTTTTTTTATTATTATATTGCAGACAATCCCAACATGATCCCTCATACACACAGTTTTTTGCGTTAAGTGTACTTACTTGTCTCAGCTTTCAGTGGTCACGACTATACTATCCACACGCCAATGAGCTGCTTAGAAGTTTCAAATAGAGCACATTCAACTCTTGGTTTATGATAACAAATCTGCATTTTTTGGAAGGAGCCATAGACTGAAGCGCACAAAGCAACAAAATACTGATTTTTCTTTAAACATCATCAGCACATGGGAATACCTTTTAAAAAATTCCTTAATGTGGCTGATTATTTATTTTAAAAAAAAATCAAACTAATTCCCGATAGTTGAAAAGTATTGCTAATAACTAGGCGACGGTGGAAATATATAGAATCTAACACGAAGGGATTAGAAGTGGTTGGTTTATCATGTTATTTTATTGTTTTGTATGGGATAGAAAGTGACTGAATATTTAACAATTAATTTCAATGTATATTTTAGGTTAAAATTAATATAATCATATATTTGCAAATTTTATTTGAATCAGAATGTTAAAGTTATCAAAAATATTATTTCAAAACTTATTTACTGTTGTTTTTCCGCCATTTAAAAAAAAATTGCTTGTTTTCGGGTTGGTTGTGGTAATTGCTATAAATGCTTTACAATATTAAAGTTAAAGGGAACCCGTGTTTAATGGCAATGTTATGTTAGCGCTGTGAGGGGAAATAATTTTGGAACCCCTACTCCCTCAGGGCGTGGGCACTTTACAACTTCCTTAACACTCGCCAGTCCCATGTACCCTCCATAAATTTCCAACAACCGCCTTGACATTGGCACGAAATAACTTTCTCAACACATATTTAGCGTTTGCGCACCATAATTATCGAACTGCTGCCTTCGTAAGGCCCGCGTGAAGCCCTTCGACTCAGGAATACTATGGATTCATCGTCCAATCTTTGTAGATGGCCTTCGTGAACGTATCTTTATCTTGCGGAAACATTACCGAAAAACTGCAGGGTCAGACCTTGTTTAGGATGTCAGTGGGAAACCAGCCAGGTGTCCTGTCCATCAACCGACACAATATACCCCCCTCCCCCCACACACATACGGTTTAGGTTCTTTGTCCATACAAGTAACAACGACGTACATCTTTCTCTTTTTCTCCGCTGAAAAAGTTAAAGTCATTCAAATAACATATTACATGCACAGGGAATTTTTCAAGACAAGGCGAATGACTGTAAACAGGTGTGTGCGACTCTACAAAATGAATACAATTTTTTACAAAATGTTTATAAAAAATAAAGAAAAAAAAATAAAAGAAAAGAGCCCCGAGACAGGACGGCCTGACACCGTGCTGACATTCTACCCGCTGCCAGTATGTCACCGAAACCCCCACCCCCGCTTGTCTCCAGCACTGCAACATCGCTGCAGCCGGGCATTTAGCTTGTACGTACACCGGGGCTGAATTTTAATGAGCGGCACCGCAACCCTCTTCAAGCCGGGGAGGGACAGAAGACAAGCGACTGGTGACGGTAAATCTTTGCCCCCCGGTTTGATGAATTAATCCCGGGATGTTAGGGCCCAGGGCCATTAAAGTCACCGAGGTGTCAGATTCGGCGCGAAAGACACAAGGTGCGAGCATCATCGCTTGTCAATCATAGGACGGCTGGCGGAAGTTACAGGGGCGTCGACAGTGGCGCCAAGCACCGGGTCAGTTTTTTGTCTTCTTTTTTTAAATTTTTTTTTACGCGTGTCGTCAGGGTGTGACGCAAGATGGAGAGCGTGTGAAGTAACGGGTTCAGAAAGCAAAGGTGGTCGGTGTTTTATTTTGGTTTGATGGCTACATTAACGCCCCAGCCCCGTCTCCACGGACAACACTTTGCTGGAGACATGAATTACAATAAATACCAAAACGTTCGTGCGTTTAAAAAAGAGAGACGTCTGGATGTTCAGGGTGTAATAAAACACGTACTTTATACGTATACGCTTACGTTTGTCCTCTATTTAATGAATGCACTTGACCGGACTGTCTACCAAAATATACGTTTTTTTTTCTCTCTCTCTCTCTCTTTTTTTTTGTGTGTGTGCAATGCTCTTAATCTATGGCCATAAACGATACCGATACACCTTCTCATTTAAATTCGATAAAACAATAAAACAATACTTCTTTGGAGAATGATTACATTTACTGTCATTTATCATTTACTGCAAAAGAATTGGCAAAAAACTTAGGAACAAATAGTAGTATGACAACCAATGTTCCCTCTAAGGTTCGTTGGTCCGTATGCAAAGTAAAAAATGTCGTGTTCAAAGTTGCACATAAACCATTTTTTGTGCTAAATTTTACAAAAATTTACTGCGCGAAAATTCTAAACTACTGCGCGGCGTCGGTCGGTCAGATATCTCCGCGGCCGCGCAGCTTAAAAGGAACATTGATGACAACTAGAGTGAATACCCCCAAGCATGCCCCAGCCAAGTCGAACAGACCAGTTGTGGAAACTGAGTCATCAACAAATCTTTTCTGTGTCTGAAAGGACGAAACCGAGGCGCAGTGAAGGGGGCAGGGGTACATATGTCCCGGGCACCGAGGCGCCTAAATGAGGTATACGGGGCTACATAATAAATGAACAAGGGTAAGAAATCGGGGCGCCTAAATGAGGTATACGGGGCTACATAATAAATGAACAAGGGTAAGAAATCGGGGGACGCCTAAATGATGTATAGGCTACGGGGCTACATAATAAATGAACAAGGGTAAGAAATCGGGGGGCGCCTAAATGAGGTATACGGGGCTACATAATAAATGAACAAGGGTAAGAAATCGGGGGGCGCCTAAATGAGGTAGACGGGGCTACATAATAAATGAACAAGGGTAAGAAATCGGGGGGCGTCTAAATGAGGTATACGGGGCTACATAATAAATGAACAAGGGTAAGAAATCGGGGGGCGTCTAAATGAGGTAGACGGGGCTACATAATAAATGAACAAGGGTAAGAAATCGGGGGGGGGGCGTCTAAATGAGGTAGACGGGGCTACATAATAAATGAACAAGGGTAAGAAATCGGGGGGGCGCCAATAATACTAGCTTTGCCTCTGGAACAGAATATTTTTAAAAATCTCTTACTTTCAACAGGCTAGACATCAAAATGTATCTAAACTGCCCGCAATGCACCAACCATGTCAACTAAAACAGTACCACATCTGTTGGAGTTGTGCCCAGAACAGATTATAACGGGGGGGGGGAGGGGGAACAGGTCAGGGTGGTGAGCAAGTCCTTAGTTCAGAAAATGTTGTATAGCACTTCCCAACAGATGGACAAGAGCCTTAAGAGAGTAATCTTATGCTCAAAAGAATAACTCTTTCTGTTAGTTGCTGTTAGCAAACTCAGTGGTAACCTAGGTATGCAAGTCGACCAAAGTGCTCGTCCCTCTGTGAGGATCATTCATTGCACAATCACTTTCATTAAGGGTGATCACACATTTTAAGGTCGGCTAGCAATGAGTTATCTTTATGTGCAAAAAAGTGGAATGGACGCTAGGAAACAAACTATTTAAGTCTCTAGAGTGTGTCTAGATGCCCGATAATCATTGAGACATTGAAGTGTCAATGAGATATCTGTTGATTCCCCCATGGTGTAAGTCAGATATCAAGTACCTCATCAGGCAGATCACCAGTGTCACCCTGTATAGTTGTATGATGTTCATTTAACCAGATAATGTCAAGTGAGTCAGAAAATAAATGTCCAGTAAAAATGATGTTCAGTGAGTCACCAAAATCAAGTCCAGTGAGTAGCACTGATGCATTAGTTTTCCAGTCATATGAAGTCTAGTCAATCAGCTAGTTGGTGTCCAGTGTGTCTGTCATATGATGTCCAGTGAGTTAGCCAGATGCTGTCCAGTGAGTCAGCTAGATGGTGTCCAGTGAGTCAGCTAGATGGTGTCCAGTGTGTCGGTCATATGATGTCCAGTGAGTTAGCCAGATGCTGTCCAGTGAGTCAGCTAGATGGTGTCCAGTTAGTCAGCTAGATGGTGTCCAATGTGTCGGTCATATGATGTCCAGTGAGTTAGCCAGATGGCGTCAAGTGTGTCTGTCATATGATGTCCAGTGAGTTAGTCAGATGTTGTCCAGTGAGTCAGCTAAATGGTGTCCAGTGTGTCTGTCATATGATGTCCAGTGAGTTAGCCAGAGGTTGTCCAATGAGTCAGCTAGATGGTGTCTAGTGTGTCAGCTAGATGGTGTCATATGATGTCCAGTGAGTTAGCTAGATGGTGTCCAGTGAGTCAGCTAGATGATGTCTAGTGTGTCAGCTAGATGGTGTCCAGTGTGTCTGTTATATGATATCCAGTGAGTTAGCTAGATGATGTCCAGTGTGTCTGTCGTATGATGTCCAGTGAGTTAGCTAGATTGTGTCCAGTGAGTCAGCTAGATGATGTCCAGTGAGTTAGCCAGATGTTGTCCAGTGAGTCAGCTAGATGGTGTCTAGTGTTTCAGCTAGATGGTGTCCAGTGTGTCTGTCATATGATGTCCAGTGAGTCAGCTAGATGGTGTCCAGTGTGTCTGTCATATGATGTCCAGTGAGTCAGAGCTAGATGGTGTCCAGTGAGTCAGATAGATGGTGTCTAGTGTGTCAGCTAGATGGTGTCCAGTGTGTTTATCATATGATATCCAGTGAGTTAGCTAGATGATGTCCAGTGTGTCTGTCATATGATGTCCAGTGAGTTAGCTAGATGGTGTCCAGTGAGTCAGCTAGATGATGTCCAGTGAGTTAGCCAGATGTTGTCCAGTGAGTCAGCTAGATGGTGTCCAGTGTGTCTGTCATATGATGTCCAGTGAGTCAGCTAGATGGTGTCCAGTGTGTCTGTCATATGATGTCCAGTGAGTCAGCAAGATGGTGTCCAATGAGTCAGAGCTAGATGTTGTCCAGTGAGTAAGCTAGATGGTGTCCAGTGAGTCAGCTAGATGGTGTCCAGTGAGTCAGCTAGATGGTGTCCAGTGACTCAGCTAGATGGTGTCCATTGAGTTAGCCAGATGTTGTCCAGTGAGTCAGCTAGATGGTGTTCAGTGTGTCTGTCATATGATGTCCAGTGAGTTAGCCAGATGTTGCCCAGTGAGTCAGCTATATGGTGTCCAGTGTTTTTGCTGTATGATGTCCAGTGAGTTAGCCAAATGCTGTCCAGTAAGTCAGCTAGAAGGTATCCAATGTGTCTATGTTTTGTTGTCCAGTGAGTTAGCCAGATGTCCAATGGGTCAGCTAGATGGTATCCAGTGTGTCGGTCATATGATGTCTAGTGAGTTAGCCAGATGTTGTCCAGTGAGTCTGTCATATGATGTCCAGTGAGTTAGCCAGATGGTGTCCAGTGAGTCTGTCATATGATGCCCAGTGAGTTAGCCAGATGGTGTACAGTGAGTCTGTCATATGAAGTCCAGTGAGTTAGCCAGATGGTGTACAGTGAGTCAGCTAGATGGTGTCCAGTGTGTCGGTCATATGATGTCTAGTGAGTTAGCCAGATGTTGTCCAGTGAGTCTGTCATATGAAGTCCAGTGAGTTAGCCAGATGGTGTCCAGTGAGTCTGTCATATGATGCCCAGTGAGTTAGCCAGATGGTGTACAGTGAGTCTGTCATATGATGTCCAGTGAGTTAGCCAGATGGTGTACAGTGAGTCAGCTAGATGGTGTCCAGTGTGTCGGTCATATGATGTCTAGTGAGTTAGCCAGATGTTGTCCAGTGAGTCTGTCATATGAAGTCCAGTGAGTTTGCCAGATGGTGTCCAGTGAGTATGTCATATGATGTACAGTGAGTTAGCCAGATGGTGTCCAGTGAGTCAGCTAGATGGTGTCCAGTGAGTCTGTCATATGTGTCCAGTGAGTTAGCCAGATGGTGTCCAGTGAGTCAGCTAGATGGTGTCCAGTGTGTCGGTCATATGATGTCTAGTGAGTTAGCCAGATGGTGTCCAGTGAGTATGTCATATGAAGTCCAGTGAGTTAGCCAGATGGTGTCCAGTGAGTCAGCTAGATGGTGTCCAGTGAGTCTGTCATATGTGTCCAGTGAGTTAGCCAGATGGTGTCCAGTGAGTCTGTCATATGATGTCCAGTGAGTTAGCCAGATGGTGTCCAGTGAGTCTGTCATATGATGTCCAGTGAGTTAGCCAGATGGTGTCGAGTGAGTCAGCTAGATGGTGTCCAGTGTGTCGGTCATATGATGTCTAGTGAGTTAGCCAAATGTTGTCCAGTGAGTCTGTCATATGATGTCCATGGAGTTAGCCAGATGTTGTCCAGTGTGTCAGCTAGATGGTGTCAAGTGTGTCAGCTAGATGTTGTCCAGTGAGTAAGCTAGATGGTGTCCAGTGAGTCAGCTAGATGGTGTCCAGTGAGTCAGCTAGATGGTGTCCAGTGACTCAGCTAGATGGTGTCCATTGAGTTAGCCAGATGTTGTCCAGTGAGTCAGCTAGATGGTGTTCAGTGTGTCTGTCATATGATGTCCAGTGAGTTAGCCAGATGTTGCCCAGTGAGTCAGCTATATGGTGTCCAGTGTTTTTGCTGTATGATGTCCAGTGAGTTAGCCAAATGCTGTCCAGTAAGTCAGCTAGAAGGTATCCAATGTGTCTATGTTTTGTTGTCCAGTGAGTTAGCCAGATGTCCAATGGGTCAGCTAGAGGGTATCCAGTGTGTCGGTCATATGATGTCTAGTGAGTTAGCCAGATGTTGTCCAGTGAGTCTGTCATATGATGTCCAGTGAGTTAGCCAGATGGTGTCCAGTGAGTCTGTCATATGATGCCCAGTGAGTTAGCCAGATGGTGTACAGTGAGTCTGTCATATGAAGTCCAGTGAGTTAGCCAGATGGTGTACAGTGAGTCAGCTAGATGGTGTCCAGTGTGTCGGTCATATGATGTCTAGTGAGTTAGCCAGATGTTGTCCAGTGAGTCTGTCATATGAAGTCCAGTGAGTTAGCCAGATGGTGTCCAGTGAGTCTGTCATATGATGCCCAGTGAGTTAGCCAGATGGTGTACAGTGAGTCTGTCATATGATGTCCAGTGAGTTAGCCAGATGGTGTACAGTGAGTCAGCTAGATGGTGTCCAGTGTGTCGGTCATATGATGTCTAGTGAGTTAGCCAGATGTTGTCCAGTGAGTCAGTCATATGAAGTCCAGTGAGTTTGCCAGATGGTGTCCAGTGAGTATGTCATATGATGTACAGTGAGTTAGCCAGATGGTGTCCAGTGAGTCAGCTAGATGGTGTCCAGTGTGTCGGTCATATGATGTCTAGTGAGTTAGCCAGATGTTGTCCAGTGAGTCTGTCATATGTGTCCAGTGAGTTAGCCAGATGGTGTCCAGTGAGTCAGCTAGATGGTGTCCAGTGTGTCGGTCATATGATGTCTAGTGAGTTAGCCAGATGTTGTCCAGTGAGTCTGTCATATGTGTCCAGTGAGTTAGCCAGATTGTGTCCAGTGACTCAGCTAGATGGTGTCCAGTGAGTTAGCCAGATGTTGTCCAGTGAGTCAGCTAGATGGTATTTGTATCCAATGTGTCTGTCATATGATGTCCAGTGAGTTAGCCAGATGTTGTCCAGTGAGTCAGCTAGATGGTGTTCAGTGTGTCTGTCATATGATGTCCAGTGAGTTAGCCAGATGTTGCCCAGTGAGTCAGCTATATGGTGTCCAGTGTTTTGCTGTATGATGTCCAGTGAGTTAGCCAGATGTGTCCAGTGAGTCTGCATATGAAGTCCAGTGAGTGCCAGATGTGTCCAGTGAGTTGTCAATGTCCCAGTGAGTTAGCCAGATGGTGTCAGTGAGTCTGTCTATGATGTCCAGTGAGTTAGCCAGATGTGTCAGTGAGTCAGCTAGATGGTGTCCAGTGTGTCGGTCATATGATGTCTAGTGAGTTAGCCAGATGTTGTCCAGTGAGTCTGTCATATGAAGTCCAGTGAGTTTGCCAGATGGTGTCCAGTGAGTATGTCATATGATGTACAGTGAGTTAGCCAGATGGTGTCCAGTGAGTCAGCTAGATGGTGTCCAGTGAGTCTGTCATATGTGTCCAGTGAGTTAGCCAGATGGTGTCCAGTGAGTCAGCTAGATGGTGTCCAGTGTGTCGGTCATATGATGTCTAGTGAGTTAGCCAGATGGTGTCCAGTGAGTATGTCATATGAAGTCCAGTGAGTTAGCCAGATGGTGTCCAGTGAGTCAGCTAGATGGTGTCCAGTGAGTCTGTCATATGTGTCCAGTGAGTTAGCCAGATGGTGTCCAGTGAGTCTGTCATATGATGTCCAGTGAGTTAGCCAGATGGTGTCCAGTGAGTCTGTCATATGATGTCCAGTGAGTTAGCCAGATGGTGTCGAGTGAGTCAGCTAGATGGTGTCCAGTGTGTCGGTCATATGATGTCTAGTGAGTTAGCCAAATGTTGTCCAGTGAGTCTGTCATATGATGTCCATGGAGTTAGCCAGATGTTGTCCAGTGTGTCAGCTAGATGGTGTCAAGTGTGTCAGCTAGATGTTGTCCAGTGAGTAAGCTAGATGGTGTCCAGTGAGTCAGCTAGATGGTGTCCAGTGAGTCAGCTAGATGGTGTCCAGTGACTCAGCTAGATGGTGTCCATTGAGTTAGCCAGATGTTGTCCAGTGAGTCAGCTAGATGGTGTTCAGTGTGTCTGTCATATGATGTCCAGTGAGTTAGCCAGATGTTGCCCAGTGAGTCAGCTATATGGTGTCCAGTGTTTTTGCTGTATGATGTCCAGTGAGTTAGCCAAATGCTGTCCAGTAAGTCAGCTAGAAGGTATCCAATGTGTCTATGTTTTGTTGTCCAGTGAGTTAGCCAGATGTCCAATGGGTCAGCTAGAGGGTATCCAGTGTGTCGGTCATATGATGTCTAGTGAGTTAGCCAGATGTTGTCCAGTGAGTCTGTCATATGATGTCCAGTGAGTTAGCCAGATGGTGTCCAGTGAGTCTGTCATATGATGCCCAGTGAGTTAGCCAGATGGTGTACAGTGAGTCTGTCATATGAAGTCCAGTGAGTTAGCCAGATGGTGTACAGTGAGTCAGCTAGATGGTGTCCAGTGTGTCGGTCATATGATGTCTAGTGAGTTAGCCAGATGTTGTCCAGTGAGTCTGTCATATGAAGTCCAGTGAGTTAGCCAGATGGTGTCCAGTGAGTCTGTCATATGATGCCCAGTGAGTTAGCCAGATGGTGTACAGTGAGTCTGTCATATGATGTCCAGTGAGTTAGCCAGATGGTGTACAGTGAGTCAGCTAGATGGTGTCCAGTGTGTCGGTCATATGATGTCTAGTGAGTTAGCCAGATGTTGTCCAGTGAGTCAGTCATATGAAGTCCAGTGAGTTTGCCAGATGGTGTCCAGTGAGTATGTCATATGATGTACAGTGAGTTAGCCAGATGGTGTCCAGTGAGTCAGCTAGATGGTGTCCAGTGTGTCGGTCATATGATGTCTAGTGAGTTAGCCAGATGTTGTCCAGTGAGTCTGTCATATGTGTCCAGTGAGTTAGCCAGATGGTGTCCAGTGAGTCAGCTAGATGGTGTCCAGTGTGTCGGTCATATGATGTCTAGTGAGTTAGCCAGATGTTGTCCAGTGAGTCTGTCATATGTGTCCAGTGAGTTAGCCAGATTGTGTCCAGTGACTCAGCTAGATGGTGTCCAGTGAGTTAGCCAGATGTTGTCCAGTGAGTCAGCTAGATGGTATTTGTATCCAATGTGTCTGTCATATGATGTCCAGTGAGTTAGCCAGATGTTGTCCAGTGAGTCAGCTAGATGGTGTTCAGTGTGTCTGTCATATGATGTCCAGTGAGTTAGCCAGATGTTGCCCAGTGAGTCAGCTATATGGTGTCCAGTGTTTTTGCTGTATGATGTCCAGTGAGTTAGCCAAATGCTGTCCAGTAAGTCAGCTAGAAGGTATCCAATGTGTCTATGTTTTGTTGTCCAGTGAGTTAGCCAGATGTCCAGTGGGTCAGCTAGATGGTATCCAGTGTGTCGGTCATATGATGTCTAGTGAGTTAGCCAGATGTTGTCCAGTGAGTCTGTCATATGATGTCCAGTGAGTTAGCCAGATGGTGTCCAGTGAGTCTGTCATATGATGCCCAGTGAGTTAGCCAGATGGTGTACAGTGAGTCTGTCATATGATGTCCAGTGAGTTAGCCAGATGGTGTACAGTGAGTCAGCTAGATGGTGTCCAGTGTGTCGGTCATATGATGTCTAGTGAGTTAGCCAGATGTTGTCCAGTGAGTCTGTCATATGAAGTCCAGTGAGTTAGCCAGATGGTGTCCAGTGAGTCTGTCATATGATGCCCAGTGAGTTAGCCAGATGGTGTACAGTGAGTCTGTCATATGATGTCCAGTGAGTTAGCCAGATGGTGTACAGTGAGTCAGCTAGATGGTGTCCAGTGTGTCGGTCATATGATGTCTAGTGAGTTAGCCAGATGTTGTCCAGTGAGTCTGTCATATGAAGTCCAGTGAGTTAGCCAGATGGTGTCCAGTGAGTATGTCATATGATGTACAGTGAGTTAGCCAGATGGTGTCCAGTGAGTCAGCTAGATGGTGTCCAGTGTGTCGGTCATATGATGTCTAGTGAGTTAGCCAGATGTTGTCCAGTGAGTCTGTCATATGAAGTACAGTGAGTTAGCCAGATGGTGTCCAGTGAGTCAGCTAGATGGTGTCCAGTGTGTCGGCAGATGGTGTCAGTGAGTCAGCAGATGGTGTCCAGTGAGTCTGTCATATGTGTCCAGTGAGTTAGCCAGATGGTGTCCAGTGAGTCAGCTAGATGGTGTCCAGTGTGTCGGTCATATGATGTCTAGTGAGTTAGCCAGATGGTGTCCAGTGAGTATGTCATATGAAGTCCAGTGAGTTAGCCAGATGGTGTCCAGTGAGTCAGCTAGATGGTGTCCAGTGAGTCTGTCATATGTGTCCAGTGAGTTAGCCAGATGGTGTCCAGTGAGTCTGTCATATGATGTCCAGTGAGTTAGCCAGATGGTGTCCAGTGAGTCTGTCATATGATGTCCAGTGAGTTAGCCAGATGGTGTCGAGTGAGTCAGCTAGATGGTGTCCAGTGTGTCGGTCATATGATGTCTAGTGAGTTAGCCAAATGTTGTCCAGTGAGTCTGTCATATGATGTCCATGGAGTTAGCCAGATGTTGTCCAGTGTGTCAGCTAGATGGTGTCAAGTGTGTCAGCTAGATGTTGTCCAGTGAGTAAGCTAGATGGTGTCCAGTGAGTCAGCTAGATGGTGTCCAGTGAGTCAGCTAGATGGTGTCCAGTGAGTCAGCTAGATGTTGTCCAGTGTGTCAGCTAGATGGTGTCCAGTGTGTCTGTCATATGATGTCCAGTGAGTTAGCCAGATGTTGCCCAGTGAGTCAGCTATATGGTGTCCAGTGTTTTTGCTGTATGATGTCCAGTGAGTTAGCCAAATGCTGTCCAGTAAGTCAGCTAGAAGGTATCCAATGTGTCTATGTTTTGTTGTCCAGTGAGTTAGCCAGATGTCCAATGGGTCAGCTAGAGGGTATCCAGTGTGTCGGTCATATGATGTCTAGTGAGTTAGCCAGATGTTGTCCAGTGAGTCTGTCATATGATGTCCAGTGAGTTAGCCAGATGGTGTCCAGTGAGTCTGTCATATGATGCCCAGTGAGTTAGCCAGATGGTGTACAGTGAGTCTGTCATATGAAGTCCAGTGAGTTAGCCAGATGGTGTACAGTGAGTCAGCTAGATGGTGTCCAGTGTGTCGGTCATATGATGTCTAGTGAGTTAGCCAGATGTTGTCCAGTGAGTCTGTCATATGAAGTCCAGTGAGTTAGCCAGATGGTGTCCAGTGAGTCTGTCATATGATGCCCAGTGAGTTAGCCAGATGGTGTACAGTGAGTCTGTCATATGATGTCCAGTGAGTTAGCCAGATGGTGTACAGTGAGTCAGCTAGATGGTGTCCAGTGTGTCGGTCATATGATGTCTAGTGAGTTAGCCAGATGTTGTCCAGTGAGTCAGTCATATGAAGTCCAGTGAGTTTGCCAGATGGTGTCCAGTGAGTATGTCATATGATGTACAGTGAGTTAGCCAGATGGTGTCCAGTGAGTCAGCTAGATGGTGTCCAGTGTGTCGGTCATATGATGTCTAGTGAGTTAGCCAGATGTTGTCCAGTGAGTCTGTCATATGTGTCCAGTGAGTTAGCCAGATGGTGTCCAGTGAGTCAGCTAGATGGTGTCCAGTGTGTCGGTCATATGATGTCTAGTGAGTTAGCCAGATGTTGTCCAGTGAGTCTGTCATATGTGTCCAGTGAGTTAGCCAGATTGTGTCCAGTGACTCAGCTAGATGGTGTCCAGTGAGTTAGCCAGATGTTGTCCAGTGAGTCAGCTAGATGGTATTTGTATCCAATGTGTCTGTCATATGATGTCCAGTGAGTTAGCCAGATGTTGTCCAGTGAGTCAGCTAGATGGTGTTCAGTGTGTCTGTCATATGATGTCCAGTGAGTTAGCCAGATGTTGCCCAGTGAGTCAGCTATATGGTGTCCAGTGTTTTTGCTGTATGATGTCCAGTGAGTTAGCCAAATGCTGTCCAGTAAGTCAGCTAGAAGGTATCCAATGTGTCTATGTTTTGTTGTCCAGTGAGTTAGCCAGATGTCCAGTGGGTCAGCTAGATGGTATCCAGTGTGTCGGTCATATGATGTCTAGTGAGTTAGCCAGATGTTGTCCAGTGAGTCTGTCATATGATGTCCAGTGAGTTAGCCAGATGGTGTCCAGTGAGTCTGTCATATGATGCCCAGTGAGTTAGCCAGATGGTGTACAGTGAGTCTGTCATATGATGTCCAGTGAGTTAGCCAGATGGTGTACAGTGAGTCAGCTAGATGGTGTCCAGTGTGTCGGTCATATGATGTCTAGTGAGTTAGCCAGATGTTGTCCAGTGAGTCTGTCATATGAAGTCCAGTGAGTTAGCCAGATGGTGTCCAGTGAGTCTGTCATATGATGCCCAGTGAGTTAGCCAGATGGTGTACAGTGAGTCTGTCATATGATGTCCAGTGAGTTAGCCAGATGGTGTACAGTGAGTCAGCTAGATGGTGTCCAGTGTGTCGGTCATATGATGTCTAGTGAGTTAGCCAGATGTTGTCCAGTGAGTCTGTCATATGAAGTCCAGTGAGTTAGCCAGATGGTGTCCAGTGAGTATGTCATATGATGTACAGTGAGTTAGCCAGATGGTGTCCAGTGAGTCAGCTAGATGGTGTCCAGTGTGTCGGTCATATGATGTCTAGTGAGTTAGCCAGATGTTGTCCAGTGAGTCTGTCATATGATGTACAGTGAGTTAGCCAGATGGTGTCCAGTGAGTCAGCTAGATGGTGTCCAGTGTGTCGGTCATATGATGTCTAGTGAGTTAGCCAGATGTTGTCCAGTGAGTCTGTCATATGTGTCCAGTGAGTTAGCCAGATGGTGTCCAGTGAGTCAGCTAGATGGTGTCCAGTGTGTCGGTCATATGATGTCTAGTGAGTTAGCCAGATGGTGTCCAGTGAGTATGTCATATGAAGTCCAGTGAGTTAGCCAGATGGTGTCCAGTGAGTCAGCTAGATGGTGTCCAGTGAGTCTGTCATATGTGTCCAGTGAGTTAGCCAGATGGTGTCCAGTGAGTCTGTCATATGATGTCCAGTGAGTTAGCCAGATGGTGTCCAGTGAGTCTGTCATATGATGTCCAGTGAGTTAGCCAGATGGTGTCGAGTGAGTCAGCTAGATGGTGTCCAGTGTGTCGGTCATATGATGTCTAGTGAGTTAGCCAAATGTTGTCCAGTGAGTCTGTCATATGATGTCCATGGAGTTAGCCAGATGTTGTCCAGTGTGTCAGCTAGATGGTGTCAAGTGTGTCAGCTAGATGGTGTCCAGTGTGTCTGTCATATGATGTCCAGTGAGTTAGCTAGATGTTGTCCAGTGAGTCAGCTAGATGTTGTCCAGTGTGTCAGCTAGATGGTGTCCAGTGTGTATGTCATATGATGTCCAGTGAGTTAGCCAGATGTTGTCCAGTGAGTCAGCTAGATGGTGTCCAGTGTGTCGGTCATATGATGTCTATTGAGTTAGCCAGATGTTGTCCAGTGAGTCAGCTAGATGGTATCCAATGTGTCTATGTTTTGTTGTCCAGTGAGTTAGCCAGATGTCCAGTGGGTCAGCTAGATGGTATCCAGTGTGTCGGTCATATGATGTCTAGTGAGTTAGCCAGATGTTGTCCAGTGAGTCTGTCATGTGATGTCCAGTGAGTTAGCCAGATGGTGTCCAGTGAGTCTGTCATATGATGCCCAGTGAGTTAGCCAGATGGTGTACAGTGAGTCTGTCATATGAAGTCCAGTGAGTTAGCCAGATGGTGTACAGTGAGTCAGCTAGATGGTGTCCAGTGTGTCGGTCATATGATGTCTAGTGAGTTAGCCAGATGTTGTCCAGTGAGTCTGTCATATGAAGTCCAGTGAGTTAGCCAGATGGTGTCCAGTGAGTCTGTCATATGATGCCCAGTGAGTTAGCCAGATGGTGTACAGTGAGTCTGTCATATGATGTCCAGTGAGTTAGCCAGATGGTGTACAGTGAGTCAGCTAGATGGTGTCCAGTGTGTCGGTCATATGATGTCTAGTGAGTTAGCCAGATGTTGTCCAGTGAGTCTGTCATATGAAGTCCAGTGAGTTTGCCAGATGGTGTCCAGTGAGTATGTCATATGATGTACAGTAAGTTAGCCAGATGGTGTCCAGTGAGTCAGCTAGATGGTGTCCAGTGTGTCGGTCATATGATGTCTAGTGAGTTAGCCAGATGTTGTCCAGTGAGTCTGTCATATGTGTCCAGTGAGTTAGCCAGATGGTGTCCAGTGAGTCAGCTAGATGGTGTCCAGTGTGTCGGTCATATGATGTCTAGTGAGTTAGCCAGATGTTGTCCAGTGAGTCTGTCATATGTGTCCAGTGAGTTAGCCAGATGGTGTCCAGTGACTCAGCTAGATGGTGTCCAGTGAGTTAGCCAGATGTTGTCCAGTGAGTCAGCTAGATGGTATTTGTATCCAATGTGTCTGTCATATGATGTCCAGTGAGTTAGCCAGATGTTGTCCAGTGAGTCAGCTAGATGGTGTTCAGTGTGTCTGTCATATGATGTCCAGTGAGTTAGCCAGATGTTGCCCAGTGAGTCAGCTATATGGTGTCCAGTGTTTTTGCTGTATGATGTCCAGTGAGTTAGCCAAATGCTGTCCAGTAAGTCAGCTAGAAGGTATCCAATGTGTCTATGTTTTGTTGTCCAGTGAGTTAGCCAGATGTCCAGTGGGTCAGCTAGATGGTATCCAGTGTGTCGGTCATATGATGTCTAGTGAGTTAGCCAGATGTTGTCCAGTGAGTCTGTCATATGATGTCCAGTGAGTTAGCCAGATGGTGTCCAGTGAGTCTGTCATATGATGCCCAGTGAGTTAGCCATATGGTGTATAGTGAGTCTGTCATATGATGTCCAGTGAGTTAGCCAGATGGTGTACAGTGAGTCAGCTAGATGGTGTCCAGTGTGTCGGTCATATGATGTCTAGTGAGTTAGCCAGATGTTGTCCAGTGAGTCTGTCATATGAAGTCCAGTGAGTTAGCCAGATGGTGTCCAGTGAGTCTGTCATATGATGTCCAGTGAGTTAGCCAGATGGTGTACAGTGAGTCTGTCATATGATGTCCAGTGAGTTAGCCAGATGGTGTACAGTGAGTCAGCTAGATGGTGTCCAGTGTGTCGGTCATATGATGTCTAGTGAGTTAGCCAGATGTTGTCCAGTGAGTCTGTCATATGAAGTCCAGTGAGTTAGCCAGATGGTGTCCAGTGAGTATGTCATATGATGTACAGTGAGTTAGCCAGATGGTGTCCAGTGAGTCAGCTAGATGGTGTCCAGTGTGTCTGTCATATGTGTCCAGTGAGTTAGCCAGATGGTGTCCAGTGAGTCAGCTAGATGGTGTCCAGTGTGTCGGTCATATGATGTCTAGTGAGTTAGCCAGATGTTGTCCAGTGAGTCTGTCATATGTGTCCAGTGAGTTAGCCAGATGGTGTCCAGTGACTCAGCTAGATGGTGTCCAGTGAGTTAGCCAGATGTTGTCCAGTGAGTCAGCTAGATGGTATTTGTATCCAATGTGTCTGTCATATGATGTCCAGTGAGTTAGCCAGATGTTGTCCAGTGAGTCAGCTAGATGGTGTTCAGTGTGTCTGTCATATGATGTCCAGTGAGTTAGCCAGATGTTGCCCAGTGAGTCAGCTATATGGTGTCCAGTGTTTTTGCTGTATGATGTCCAGTGAGTTAGCCAAATGCTGTCCAGTAAGTCAGCTAGAAGGTATCCAATGTGTCTATGTTTTGTTGTCCAGTGAGTTAGCCAGATGTCCAGTGGGTCAGCTAGATGGTATCCAGTGTGTCGGTCATATGATGTCTAGTGAGTTAGCCAGATGTTGTCCAGTGAGTCTGTCATATGATGTCCAGTGAGTTAGCCAGATGGTGTCCAGTGAGTCTGTCATATGATGCCCAGTGAGTTAGCCATATGGTGTACAGTGAGTCTGTCATATGATGTCCAGTGAGTTAGCCAGATGGTGTACAGTGAGTCAGCTAGATGGTGTCCAGTGTGTCGGTCATATGATGTCTAGTGAGTTAGCCAGATGTTGTCCAGTGAGTCTGTCATATGAAGTCCAGTGAGTTAGCCAGATGGTGTCCAGTGAGTCTGTCATATGATGCCCAGTGAGTTAGCCAGATGGTGTACAGTGAGTCTGTCATATGATGTCCAGTGAGTTAGCCAGATGGTGTACAGTGAGTCAGCTAGATGGTGTCCAGTGTGTCGGTCATATGATGTCTAGTGAGTTAGCCAGATGTTGTCCAGTGAGTCTGTCATATGAAGTCCAGTGAGTTAGCCAGATGGTGTCCAGTGAGTATGTCATATGATGTACAGTGAGTTAGCCAGATGGTGTCCAGTGAGTCAGCTAGATGGTGTCCAGTGTGTCGGTCATATGATGTCTAGTGAGTTAGCCAGATGTTGTCCAGAGAGTCTGTCATATGATGTACAGTGAGTTAGCCAGATGGTGTCCAGTGAGTCAGCTAGATGGTGTCCAGTGTGTCGGTCATATGATGTCTAGTGAGTTACCCAGATGTTGTCCAGTGAGTCTGTCATATGTGTCCAGTGAGTTAGCCAGATGGTGTCCAGTGAGTCAGCTAGATGGTGTCCAGTGTGTCGGTCATATGATGTCTAGTGAGTTAGCCAGATGGTGTCCAGTGAGTATGTCATATGAAGTCCAGTGAGTTAGCCAGATGGTGTCCAGTGAGTCAGCTAGATGGTGTCCAGTGAGTCTGTCATATGTGTCCAGTGAGTTAGCCAGATGGTGTCCAGTGAGTCTGTCATATGATGTCCAGTGAGTTAGCCAGATGGTGTCCAGTGAGTCTGTCATATGATGTCCAGTGAGTTAGCCAGATGGTGTCGAGTGAGTCAGCTAGATGGTGTCCAGTGTGTCGGTCATATGATGTCTAGTGAGTTAGCCAAATGTTGTCCAGTGAGTCTGTCATATGATGTCCATGGAGTTAGCCAGATGTTGTCCAGTGTGTCAGCTAGATGGTGTCAAGTGTGTCAGCTAGATGGTGTCCAGTGTGTCTGTCATATGATGTCCAGTGAGTTAGCTAGATGTTGTCCAGTGAGTCAGCTAGATGTTGTCCAGTGTGTCAGCTAGATGGTGTCCAGTGTGTATGTCATATGATGTCCAGTGAGTTAGCCAGATGTTGTCCAGTGAGTCAGCTAGATGGTGTCCAGTGTGTCGGTCATATGATGTCTATTGAGTTAGCCAGATGTTGTCCAGTGAGTCAGCTAGATGGTGTTCAGTGTGTCTGTCATATGATGTCCAGTGAGTTAGCCAGATGTTGCCCAGTGAGTCAGCTATATGGTGTCCAGTGTTTTTGCTGTATGATGTCCAGTGAGTTAGCCAGATGCTGTCCAGTAAGTCAGCTAGAAGGTATCCAATGTGTCTATGTTTTGTTGTCGTGAGTTAGCCAGATGTCCAGTGGGTCAGCTAGATGGTGTCCAGTGTGTCGGTCATATGATGTCTAGTGAGTTAGCCAGATGTTGTCCAGTGAGTCTGTCATATGAAGTCCAGTGAGTTATCCAGATGGTGTCCAGTGAGTATGTCATATGATGTCCAGTGAGTTAGCCAGATGGTGTCCAGTGAGTCAGCTAGATGGTGTCCAGTGAGTCTGTCATATGTGTCCAGTGAGTTAGCCAGATGGTGTCCAGTGAGTCTGTCATATGATGTCCAGTGAGTTAGCCAGATGGTGTCCAGTGAGTCTGTCATATGATGTCCAGTGAGTTAGCCAGATGGTGTCCAGTGAGTCAGCTAGATGGTGTCCAGTGTGTCGGTCATATGATGTCTAGTGAGTTAGCCAGATGTTGTCCAGTGAGTATGTCATATGATGTCCATGGGGTTAGCCAGATGTTGTCCAGTGTGTCAGCTAGATGGTGTCCAGTGTGTCTGTCATATGATGTCCAGTGAGTTAGCTAGATGTTGTCCAGTGAGTCAGCTAGATGTTGTCCAGTGTGTCAGCTAGATGGTGTCCAGTGTGTATGTCATATGATGTCCAGTGAGTTAGCCAGATGTCCAGTGGGTCAGCTAGATGGTATCCAGTGTGTCGGTCATATGATGTCTATTGAGTTAGCCAGATGTTGTCCAGTGAGTCAGCTAGATGGTGTTCAGTGTGTCTGTCATATGATGTCCAGTGAGTTAGCCAGATGTTGCCCAGTGAGTCAGCTATATGGTGTCCAGTGTTTTTGCTGTATGATGTCCAGTGAGTTAGCCAGATGCTGTCCAGTAAGTCAGCTAGAAGGTATCCAATGTGTCTATGTTTTGTTGTCCAGTGAGTTAGCCAGATGTCCAGTGGGTCAGCTAGATGGTATCCAGTGTGTCGGTCATATGATGTTTAGTGAGTTAGCCAGATGTTGTCCAGTGAGTCTGTCATGTGATGTCCAGTGAGTTAGCCAGATGGTGTCCAGTGAGTCTGTCATATGATGCCCAGTGAGTTAGCCAGATGGTGTACAGTGAGTATGTCATATGATGTCCAGTGAGTTAGCCAGATGGTGTCCAGTGAGTCAGCTAGATGGTGTCCAGTGAGTCTGTCATATGTGTCCAGTGAGTTAGCCAGATGATGTCCATGGAGTTAGCCAGATGTTGTCCAGTGTGTCAGCTAGATGGTGTTCAGTGTGTATGTCATATGATGTCCAGTGAGTTAGCCAAATGTTGTCCAGTGAGTCTGTCATATGATGTCCATGGAGTTAGCCAGATGTTGTCCAGTGTGTCAGCTAGATGGTGTCAAGTGTGTCAGCTAGATGGTGTCCAGTGTGTCTGTCATATGATGTCCAGTGAGTTAGCTAGATGTTGTCCAGTGAGTCAGCTAGATGGTGTCCAGTGTGTCGGTCATATGATGTCTAGTGAGTTAGCCAGATGTTGTCCAGTGAGTCTGTCATATGAAGTCCAGTGAGTTATCCAGATGGTGTCCAGTGAGTATGTCATATGATGTCCAGTGAGTTAGCCAGATGGTGTCCAGTGAGTCAGCTAGATGGTGTCCAGTGAGTCTGTCATATGTGTCCAGTGAGTTAGCCAGATGGTGTCCAGTGAGTCTGTCATATGATGTCCAGTGAGTTAGCCAGATGGTGTCCAGTGAGTCAGCTAGATGGTGTCCAGTGTGTCGGTCATATGATGTCTAGTGAGTTAGCCAGATGTTGTCCAGTGAGTCTGTCATATGAAGTCCAGTGAGTTAGCCAGATGGTGTCCAGTGAGTATGTCATATGATGTCCATGGAGTTAGCCAGATGTTGTCCAGTGTGTTAGCCAGATGTTGTCCAGTGTGTCAGCTAGATGGTGTCCAGTGTGTCTGTCATATGATGTCCAGTGAGTTAGCTAGATGTTGTCCAGTGAGTCAGCTAGATGTTGTCCAGTGTGTCAGCTAGATGGTGTCGAGTGTGTATGTCATATGATGTCCAGTGAGTTAGCCAGATGTCCAGTGGGTCAGCTAGATGGTATCCAGTGTGTCGGTCATATGATGTCTATTGAGTTAGCCAGATGTTGTCCAGTGAGTCAGCTAGATGGTGTTCAGTGTGTCTGTCATATGATGTCCAGTGAGTTAGCCAGATGTTGTCCAGTGAGTCAGCTAGAAGGTATCCAATGTGTCTATGTTTTGTTGTCCAGTGAGTTAGCCAGATGTCCAGTGGGTCAGCTATATGGTGTCCAGTGTTTTTGCTGTATGATGTCCAGTGAGTTAGCCAGATGCTGTCCAGTAAGTCAGCTAGAAGGTATCCAATGTGTCTATGTTTTGTTGTCCAGTGAGTTAGCCAGATGTCCAGTGGGTCAGCTAGATGGTATCCAGTGTGTCGGTCATATGATGTCTAGTGAGTTAGCCAGATGTTGTCCAGTGAGTCTGTCATGTGATGTCCAGTGAGTTAGCCAGATGGTGTCCAGTGAGTCTGTCATATGATGCCCAGTGAGTTAGCCAGATGGTGTACAGTGAGTATGTCATATGATGTCCAGTGAGTTAGCCAGATGGTGTCCAGTGAGTCAGCTAGATGGTGTCCAGTGAGTCTGTCATATGTGTCCAGTGAGTTAGCCAGATGATGTCCATGGAGTTAGCCAGATGTTGTCCAGTGTGTCAGCTAGATGGTGTTCAGTGTGTATGTCATATGATGTCCAGTGAGTTAGCCAGATGTTGTCCAGTGAGTCAGCTAGATGGTGTCCAGTGTGTCGGTCATATGATGTCTATTGAGTTAGCCAGATGTTGCCCAGTGAGTCAGCTATATGGTGTCCAGTGTTTTTGCTGTATGATGTCCAGTGAGTTAGCCAGATGCTGTCCAGTAAGTCAGCTAGAAGGTATCCAATGTGTCTATGTTTTGTTGTCCAGTGAGTTAGCCAGATGTCCAGTGGGTCAGCTAGATGGTGTCCAGTGTGTCGGTCATATGATGTCTAGTGAGTTAGCCAGATGTTGTCCAGTGAGTCTGTCATATGATGTCCAGTGAGTTAGCCAGATGGTGTCTAGTGAGTCTGTCATATGATGCCCAGTGAGTTAGCCAGATGGTGTACAGTGAGTCTGTCATATGATGTCCAGTGAGTTAGCCAGATGGTGTACAGCGAGTCAGCTAGATGGTGTCCAGTGTGTCGGTCATATGATGTCTAGTGAGTTGCCAGATGGTGTACAGTGAGTCTGTCATATGATGTCCAGTGAGTTAGCCAGATGGTGTACAGTGAGTCAGCTAGATGGTGTCCAGTGTGTCGGTCATATGATGTCTAGTGAGTTAGCCAGATGGTGTCCAGTGAGTATGTCATATGATGTCCAGTGAGTTAGCCAGATGGTGTCCAGTGAGTCAGCTAGATTGTGTCCAGTGAGTCTGTCATATGATGCCCAGTGAGTTAGCCAGATGGTGTACAGTGAGTCTGTCATATGATGTCCAGTGAGTTAGCCAGATGGTGTACAGTGAGTCAGCTAGATGGTGTCCAGTGTGTCGGTCATATGATGTCCAGTGAGTTCTCTCATTTATACCTATCTAATCCACTCATCTAATACCCTATAATCTTACTCATCATAATATCTACTCTCTCATAAATAACCCTATCTAAAAAACAAATATACTATCTTAACTCTCATTAATACCTATCTAATAACATATCCCTATTAATCCCTCATTATACCTATCTACCATACACATCATAACCCCTATCTAACTCCCTCAATATATACTATCATACTACTATTATACTATCAAAAAAACACATAACCCCAAACAAACACCCCACAACAACCAAACACCACACACAAAACACCCCCCCAAACCAAAACAACAAAAAAACCCCTCACAACAACCCCCACAATACAATAAACACCCCCTCTCCCCCTCCCCCCACCTAACACACCCTATCCCCTCACAAAACCACATACATTAACCCCCCTCTCTACCCCCCCCTCACCACCACTTCCAAACCAATAACTCTAACCCCCCCCCCCCCCTCCCCTGCCTCCTCATACACCTTCTCACCCCCCTAACAACCATCCTCTTAACCTAAATTCCACCCCCCTTCCATAATCATACCCAAAAATTATCAACCAACAACCAACCCCTTACCCATCCCCCCCCCCCCAAATCCCCACCTCTAATAAAAAAAATAAATAAAACCCCCCTCCGCCTCCCCCTCACCCACCTACCACTCCCCCACCACCCCACCCTAAATTTACCCCCACCCCTTATACCCCCCCCCCTCAACTTTGTTAACAACTCCATAAACCCCACAAATAACACACTACAATCACCCCCACGCCTCCTCCTCCCTCACCTCCTCTACTCCAACAAATAAAATATTAAAAAGCCAAATCCATCATTTATCAATAACATTAATTAAACACCATAAATATCCCCTTCCCTCCCCCTTCTCGCCCCCTCAAAAAAATAATATCATAATTTTTCATTTTTTGAAAAGCCTTTAATGTATCTTGCATTTAATTTTTAACATACTGTATGAGTCCTAACAGGATCTGAAAGAAAAATGAGAATTCAAATTTATGAGAGGGAAAACTACACTCACAAAAATGTATTTTTAATTGGGTCAAATTTTTATCTAAATTTAAATGACAAAACATTAAAACCTATCATTTTCTAATAACTAGTTTTATTTATTATAGCAAAAATGTTGCCATAGTAAATATATATTTACATTTGACATGTGCCTTACAGTTTCATTATAAATGTACATATTGCATGTTCCTAATGAAAAGAACTGAGGATGGTGAAAATGTGTACACAAATTTTGTTTGAATTTTTTTAAAATCAAAGAGTATTTTCTTGGTTTGCAAGATTTAAAAAAAATGTACTTCAAAAGTAGTTATTTGGTAAACAGCAAGCATTTGTTAAAAAAAGAAAAGAAAAAAAGATGGGATTAAAGCTAGTGCACTTCCAAGAAATCTAGCCTAAGTTTTTTGTTCTGACTGATTATTATACTTCAAAATTCCTACTTAAATGCCATAATGTTTTAGTGAAATCAAACTATAAATTGTGTTATTGTAATGTGGTGACTTAGAACATATTAAGGAGAAATGCTAAATAATTCATATGCTTGAAGTTAACGTTATTCCTAGAATAACTGGATTAGATATTGAGTACTTTTCTGTTAAGACTAGTTTATCACCCGTCAAAAATGACGGAAGTTTTCAAAATAAATACACATCAGATTAAAAAATAATGTACAGTCGAACCCACCTAACTCGAGCTCGGTTAGCTCGACCACCCCACTAACTCGAAGTTTTTTATTGGAACCGCCAAATTTTCTCTTTGTCTTAGCATTTTCTCATCGGCTAATTCGATTTTTCTAAGTCGCCGAAATCTAATACCTCGAGCACAAAAGAGGGCCAAATTTGCAACTTAACGTTGGTTAGCTCGATCCTCGTCGGTTCGCCTAGCAATGCACTCTGGCATTTTTAGTTCAAAACAGTGTTGACATCTCGCTTTCTTCGAGACTTCCGGCTATTGTGTGATTCTACAAGATTTCAATAAAAATTACCGGATGTTTTGCGTGTGTGAATTATACGTTCGACGCGTATCCATGGAGTATGCATTCACCCGAGGTACTGGAAAATCGCGTTAGAGCTCGTTAATCGTCATTATTTCGCAGTGCATGTTATATTATGATTAAACTTAATTCATTTTCTGATGCATTAATCATTTTATTTTTTAAGATAAACGAATATATTTAGAAATGTAAATAAAGGTTTGTATCGAGAATCGACAGTGGTTTTTATATAATTAAATAAAAAAATATTAATCTTTTAAAAGTTTGTTGTTGCTTTGTTAACAGTAAGATACGTGACTATGACTAACACGCGCGTGACGATGAAATCAAATCATTTTCTTAATATTCCAGTACATGTATATAATATTAATATACAAATAATCACTTTTGTAGGTCGAATTCTGATGAGGAATGATTTTTAAAAAAAATTCGCTTAGACTTAGTTGCCGGCCGAGGTCTAACACACAGCCCACAGCATGCTGTGATCAACGGTCAAGGCCGCAATAGTTTTATTTATATTACAAGTTTGATTGACTGAGGAAATTCGAGAGCGTTCTGATAGTAACAGATATCCTGCACGTCCAAAAGCATTAAACTTAAAATTACCATATTGATTTGTTTATTTATTTTTGTAATTTGCTGATTCGACGGCAAATGCCAGCGGCTGTGACATGCCATGCCACACGCGGCATGGGACGAAGCGAGGCAAAAAATTTGACCTTTTAACGCATGCGCAGACAATTATAAACGGGTGACTTTAAAAAAAAATTAAATGGAATCGAAACATGACAGAGACGTAATCAAAGTCCTTTACTTCGGCATAAATATATATATATATAAAAATTCCCGATTAGTCATAACTTTTCCCGACTTTCAAGGCAGAGAAATTTTTTTAAAGAATTCCCGACTTTTTCCCGTTTTTCTGAGTGGGAACCATGGTTATATTTAAATCTTAAACGGTCCTTAAAAATGAACGGTCATTACAACCTTACGAAAGAGTGAAGAAATATTAGGGTTCCGATACGATTCCGATTAATCGCCCCATCACTAATTAACACTAACTAATTAATCATGTACATAAAGAAATTTCAAGCACATGTTAATATTTTGCCGCCATATTGGTTTTCGTTTTAACTCAATCATCGGTTATCTCGACGCCATTTTTCATACCCCAACGCAGTCGACTTAACCGGTTTCGACTGTAATACAGAACTTTAATTTATTTTATTAATTTATTTCCCTATTGAACAATTTTATGTGGAACGTTCGAAAAGAGTTATTTTTGGTGCAGTAATTTGGTGCGCTGCTTTCTAAAATTATTAGCGTCACGGACAGACAGACGGGACAGACAGACGTGACATACATTGCAAATTATGTATATTGATATCATTTTAATAATAGAAACTATGTTTGACCTACCAGTTTATAGATGAGAAGGAGGATCAACCCCAAACAAGTGAAGTGAATTGATCAGGACCTGGTGGGCTGATTTCATCAGATAAAGCCTGGCATACATGAGGGGCAACAGGTGGCTTTCCCCTTCCTGATGAAAGAAGTCAAAGCATATAAAAACAGTTTGATGTTACACTATATGTCACTATCAACAGATATCTCAATCATTTGAGCATGTACTTTTATATCATCACTTTTTACATCTTTTACAGTTCAAAAGTCTGTACATTCATTTTCTGTTCAAGTTGATCAAATTTTAATCCAATAAATATTTATTAATTAGTCTGTGCAGAAGCAAACCCTAAATTATCAATCAAAATAAGAATCTAAAAAAAATTAAAAATCGTGACAATGTCAATAAGGTGAGTTATCTGCCTTGCATCCAAGTGGCATGTTTTCAAACAGTGTACAAAGAGATGAGGTGAATGGTTCTCAACAAAGATTAAAGAATCACTTTCATGATTTATTTGTCATTAAAACATGTTGCACAGTGACTAATTATGGACTAAAAAATTAATAGTAATAGAGTCAGAACTTACTGTTAAGACATGATGTCTGCTGTAGTGGGCACTAAGACTCTTACAGAAGGACACCAGAAAATTGGTAACCTATTGGAAAAAATCAAAGTTCTGAACTGTGTTTTAGTACATGATTTTTATTTATAAAACATTTTCAAATAGAATGAGGTTGAAAAACTAGTTAAAATATAGTGTAGATCAGATTAGTATTAAAAGATAAGTATCATGTTTAAGAAAAAAAAAGTTTTTAAAAAAAATAAGCAAGACAATTGAGATAAAATTTAACAAAGACACTAAGTTATATTAATGTTTATGGCACTAAATGCCAGTGAGAAGAAAAGAGGAAAATTTACTATTCCATTCAATGTGTTCTAATCCAATGCTTACCAAAGTATGTGTATTACTCCTAAAGAGAAAAATGTCTTTTAATATCAAAGGACAACTGAGTTAAACAATTCAAATAACTTGACAATATCTACCTTGTGAGTGTGCAGCTTAGCCACACACTTCCCATCTTGTGGAAAAATTAGTTCCACTGATTGTTGGACCAAATCAGGAAATGCAGCGATGTAAAAATAAACCATTTCCCAGTCATCCTGCAAATAAAAAGATTAACATTAATTTCATTCATCACAATTAATAATGGTAATATTTCATATTATGCTTTAAGTGTATTTACAAATTTTGAAGTATCAAAAATTTGATTAAATTTTAAGTATCTTTTTTATATTTGTGTTTCCAATAGTGAGATGTCATTTTTTAATACTATAACATGAATTGAAACTTGTTCATGACTATTTAACTAATGGAAAGCAAAATATCATTTTTTATTTTTAAAAGTAAAAGGAATATTCAAATTTACTTTAAAGACAACCTAATATTTTTTGTTATTTTTCCACTTTAAGTTTTAAAAGATATATTTACATATAGTATAATGTACAACCACATGGATGGGTCATACCATAGAAAATATGATACCTGATTAAGGTGACTAAGTTAATGAAAGTTAATGTGTGGGTGAAGGGGAGTTACAACCAGAATGGGTAACAACAACAAAAGCAACAGCAAAATTGAAAAAAAAAGATAAAAAAATTTCTGGGCATCTTTTTTCCCCCCAAATTTTCTCTACCTTGTGGTAGTTTAAAAAAAATAAATAATAGAATAGCCCTCTCTTTTTTTGGATATTTTTTCATCCTTTTAAGAATCTTTGTTTGTAGGCTAGAGTAAAAAAAAACAAAAACAATAGTTCATTTATTCTGGTATGGAAATGATTCCTTACTTGTTCTCTCAATAGGCTGAAGTCTATCTCTTCCACTGGTGGGAGTGCTTGGTAAATACCTGGTTAAATACAAGCACACATTAGGTACCATAATATATATTTTCTTATAAGTCTCTCTAGCAAACTATCTACTACAGTGCTTATCAAAGTGGTGGTCCGCGGACCGGTGCCGGTCTGTGGGCCATCCGATGCCGGTCTGTGGGCCATCCGATGCCGGTCTGCCGAAGTTACCAAGAAAGGACATTTTGCTACCACGTCAGTACAGGGAAAATAGTTCATCGGTTCCTGGTAGGGCTGTCAATATTGTTGAAAAATGTTGTCCGGGTACCTGTCCAAATTTTGAACGGGATACCCGTTCAAAACATCGCAAAATTTTCCCCGTCATGACAGCTATACAATGCTACTTAGCCACATTCCATGCACCTCATCTCACACAGTAGCCACAGTACGGCCCCTAAGACGTTGGCCTATGGCGGATTAAGGGGGGGGGGCTGAACGGGCTAAAGTCAGGGGCCCCCGATGATTTAGGGGCCCCCAAATTTAGTATAATTTATAATAAAGGGGGACAAATGTTTGCATGAATCCCTAAAACTATAATAAATTAATAAAATCTTATCTATTAATCTGATCGCTATTCGGACCCGGTAGCCTCAGTTTCAAAAAACTTGATTTGATTGGCTCAATAAGAGAACATATTAATGAATACTATTTATATCTTTTAAATTTTGTTCATACATCCGGATCTTGTGGTCTTGAGGCAACGTGTTGTCTTGTGGTGCGAGCGGTAGCGGGTTCGATTCCCGGCGGGGGCATGTTTTTTTTTCATTTGTCTTTTTTTTTAATTATCTTTTTACACTCAATTTTAGTTTCCGGGCAAACAGTTATTTCTTTGTGTTCGTTTTTTTTTATGAATCCGATCCCGGAGTACAGACACATTATGAACAAGGAACCAATGGACTATCTAGTTACAAGTTACAGTCTCATATTAGCTGCTAGCAATCATTTTACAGGGACGCTAGCTGGATAGGGCCCCAGTTTGAATTGCAGCCAGGGGCCCCGTGTAGTCTTAATCCGCCCGTGACGTCGGCCTTGTTTTCGTCAGAGGAGCTTTGTTTTCCTTATATGATTCATTCAAAGAACCAAAATCTTCTTGTGTTTGTGATTTCTGTTTCATTTTCAGAAAAAAAGATGTATCAAAATACATTGTAGTTTGTCGAGACCGTATTTTATTTCCCATTGACAGATTTTTCTTCTTAGATGTATTACACAGCATATATTTGAAACAAAAATTTTCATGTGATAAATTGTTTCACGAGCCGCAAATTAAACACAAAAAATCCGCATGCGAGCCGAAGTTTGGTTAATATAGAAATATAGACATTAAAACACATTTTCATGGGTACCCGGGTGGAATTTTACTACCCGGGTAATTTTACGGCAACGGGTACCCAGGTCCCGGGTACCCGTTGACAGGCAATGGAAAAAATTCCTGCCGGTCCGCAATACTAAAAAGTTTGAGAAGCACTGATCTACTACACATTGTTGGTTCTTACTAATTATTTAATAGCAAGTTGAAACTAAAAAATTAACTTCTTTTAAAAGATTTTTAAAAAAATAACAACTAGAAATCACATACTGTCAATAGCTGTAAACTTTCAAATTGTTACGATAAAGTTGTACATGCTTCCTAAAAGAAGTACATGTAATATGTAACATCTCAGTTTAAGGGTCAGACCTATTCCTTGGAGTTATTTTGTACTATAATGTAAAATTAAGAAACACATTTTTTTAGAAGAAAGAGAATGGTTATTATGCATTGGCAATCAATGCACAATGTTAATACATATTTACTCCAATTACATGTACATAAAAATAATACAAGTTCTAAACAAAATCATGAAATGAATTTGAATCTAAATTAATTTTGAGCATCATTCTATTTGTATTTTCAATGCAGAAATTAATTTGCAGTTAAAATTAACAAATGAAGAAGCGGGTCTCAATGACGGGAATAAAATTATGTAAATGAACCTCTACTCACTGACTTAAAATTCCATAATGAACTTTATTTATGTTCTGTTGTTATCTTTTTAATAAAACAATGACAATAATTGATAATTCTTAACACTCTCCCTGAGCTTTGGGGTTTCAATGTTTTAGCCAGTGCTTGGTGTATCAGTGTATTGTAAATGGCCGTTAAAAGGAGAAATTTAATGAGCACCACACCACATTCTCTTAATTCAGTGTTTTTATGCTGAAAGCCTGGGGTTAAAATCTGAGGCCCACCAACACCAAACCCTGCCCACAACCATCCTGTCATCTCATGTACCTGAAACATGGTCACCAATGACAACAAGTATGGTGATATAAGTACAAACATGTTACAGCAAAAAGATTTTTGCAGCTACCATAAATATCCTAGATCATGTCAAACACAGACATAAATTGAATAATCCTCTTACCTGCCTGTACTCTCAGTGAAAAATGTTCCAGTAATGTGGCCAATCTTGCTGTATTGTACAAGATAAAGGCCCCCTGTCTATTTTCAGCATCCCTGTCCACACTGTTGAGATCTAGATGAAGCTGTTTACAGTAAAAATAAAATTAATTTCAGTTAACTTACAAACTATAAACTGACATCATAGTACTGTACCAATCCAGGAAATTAAGTTTGAAGATTTTAAATGGATAAGAGTAACCATTTTACTTTACATTACTTTTTAACTCCACATATATAATTTCTCTATCAATTTCCTATATTCATAAAAATATCTACGACATTTAACTTACAGGGCTATGTGCTGCATTACTAAGTAGGTCAACTTTGACACACATGCAGGTCAATTGATGGACTCTCTGAGCTTTTCAAAACATTTACACAAAAATTTAAAAGATAATTATTTTATTAATGGTGTAAAAAATTAAGATAAAAATAGATTTATTTGATACATTTTTTGATGTGCAATGAGCACAAAAATATTTTAACTGCTAAAATGTATTACGCAAGATATATTTTCATCAGTGATCACAAGAGATGAGACAAAATATTGCACTCACCATCTGCTTCATCCCCGTATCTTGTTTCTGAAGCTTCTTTCATCTGCTCATACCTTGCCCTTAAAGTGATGCAATCAAAATACTCTATGTTTTAAAACTGATTGGAATATCCCATACATAATTCAAAGCCATAAATAAAATGGCGGAGCCATCACAAAAAATGTTTATTTGTTTAGTTTCATTTAGTTGCACCTATAGGTGCAATTTACAGATTTAATATAGAAGAAAATAATTTTGTCTGATTTTTCTTTTATTCACAAGGAGAATAGTCCTTTCTTCTCACATCATTCAAAGTTATTTCTATTGATTTTTTTCTCTATATCAGAGGTCTCCAAACTGCGGCCCTCGAGGCCCTCTCATCCGGCCCCTAGAGACCTTTTAACCTCCAAAAAAAGATACTATTTTTACCTGTAGTTTACCATAAAACTGTGTTTAGTCGGCCCCAAACTGATGTTTGACAGTTGATGTGGCCCTCCGGCAGAAAAGTTTGGAGACCCCTGCTCTATATGAATGAATGGATATTTTTTAATTTAAAAAAATTATTTCGGGAAAATAAGATTGAATAAGTTATTTCATATTCTCAAACAAATATTTAACCGGTACAGTAAAAAAAAACCTTAACTAATTTTAGAGCAGAAATGTTTCAAATAAAACTTACTTGTAAAAACTGTATGCCGAATCCTTTTGTCCACTTGATACCCCAGCAGTGCTTTTACATGTGACAGGACCAACTACAAGATGACTCTTAAGAAGATGATTTGATAACATTTTAATTTTAGTAGTTAAATAATAATAATTGAAGAAAATGAAAAAAAAACATAAATAAAAGCAAAGGTTTCTTTAAGTTAACATAGTAGTTCGTAAGCATGTGATTATGTCTTGGGGTGAAACTGTCAGTGGGTTTGCAGAAAGCTGATTGGGCAAAATCTGTTATTGTGCAGAAGTTGTGTCCGATGAATGGGACAACTCAACGTATATTGTTAGCTTTTGCTTTTCTTTTTTTACTTCCATCAGCTGTTCTATTTGTCTCACATGGCATTGAGCCTTTATGTGGGTCAGACCACCACGCATCTCCATTCTTTGAAGACTGTTCCAATGTATGTGTTAGAGTGAAATACTTTCTGTGTGTCTTTCAAACAATTCTATTGTCCAACAGCAAACCCCGGACCAGGTTGGGTAATCCGGTATGGCATTAGTAAAATATGTGTGCTGAGGGAGACTTGCATGTGTGAGAAACTCAGTGTCTGGGCTCTGGTCCTTCCACCAGATGTTTAGAATTCGAGAGGTTTTTCATGTGAATGGGATTGGTTTCCTTGCATACTGTTGATAGACATCCTGGCTCCATATGCATGTAGTAGAGTTAGGAGAACAGCTTCCTTCTAAACTTTTATTATGGATTAGTTGCTGATGCCTCACTCTATCAGTACATTCTTTCTTAAGCAATTTTCAAGTCATGTTCCTGGCTCTTGCACTATCAATCCAACCCTTGATGGTTATTTTTTTTCCTTAAAGTGTGCTTCCATTCTAAAAGAAGCTCTTTGCCCCTTAAAGCCTTTCCCCCAGTGACCTGGATGTTGTGTTCATTGTAGGGTTTTTGAGGACCTCAGTCTCTTTGTCATAGAACCAACGGATAATGTTTAAGAAACCTTTTCTAGCTCATTAATCATGCCATATAGGTGAACAGTGTGATCCCTGTTTGTCAGTCTCTCAAATGACTGTTGGACATCATCAATGCTCATTTACACTCAATTAACAGTAGTGAACAATGATGACCAGTAGAACCATACTTGCCATGCTGCTTACCCATCGCCACAGGACTTAATTTGTAGATGATGAATAAAAACTGAGATGGATGGATATTTAAAATGAAATGCACTGTGAATTTGATTTACATCGGAATTCTCATTAATTGACATCATCCGTTTCCCCAAGCATAATGCAGGCAAAACTCAAATATCCAGGGTGGATAGGACTGAGTGTAGTGAATTACCATGGTATTGAAGGTATTGTGTCAACTTTTACTTTACCTGATTAAGATTCTTCTGTCCTAATGCTGTCCAGATAAGCTGAACTTGTTGTTGTCTGAAGCTCAGGCTTTGGGGAACAACACGCACACATCCGCACAACTTCCAGCAGAAGAAAAACACCATAAATGTATTACATTTAATAAAAAACCTATTGAATGAATGTTAAAAATTATTGTATAAAAAGTAAATAAAGTTTCATTTGTTAACTGAAATAACCTGTCATTATCATTAACAAAATCGTCACGTTACGAGCCAATGGAAAATTGATTTTGAGGAAAATTTTCTGGACAGAAACATCAAGCGATCAATCATTTTTTTACAAGTCCTTAAACATAAAAAATAATTAAGCACATGAACAAATGCATGGCAAAATATACCTCCTTCTCAGGTAGCACGTGCACTTTTTCACCAAACCTGACCACATCTTCTAAAATACTTGTAGGTTGACTGTTTTCAAAAACTGGAGAGCAAAACAAATGATGATGTGTGAAAGACATGTATTCAATTGAACACAAAAGAAAATATTTCAATGAAAAGAAAAGTCTTGTCTTGAATCTGCCAAAATGGTCTAATTTTCCAAGAGCTTAGTGATCAAGTAAGTGAAGAATGCAATTCAAAGCATTTTGTGCTATTACTCTGAATACATTTGGGTACCTAGTGACATGCTATAATATAATTCAAGCTATTTTTTTAACTTAGGATAAATTTTAAAAAAAAATAAGATTGAGGACTGATGAAAATTTCAACTGACCTTTCACTTGATTAAGGTTTTTGTCAAATCCATCTTTGCCAATAAACAGTTGATTTTTAGATATTATTTGCTTAAGGTCAATAACTACATTTTCTGTAGCTAAATTTGAATCATTCTCTGTGCCCGGTTTTTCATTAAACACAATATCTTTATGAGACAGACCTTCATTTGAAACAAAATGTTCATTATTAACATTATCCAGGCAAAGACCCAAAGATTCTGCTCTGCCAACAATGTTATATTTTAAAACAGAGGCATTTTCTTGTATTAAATTGTTTCCCTCTGTATTCTGTTCCAAATTTCCTCTTGTGTCATCAACAGTTGTGCTCTCAATGAAATCTTTTATATCACCTTCACTTTCTGTAGACTGGTGCACAGTGTACCTCAAAATAATAAATATTAATTTGTAAATATAATTAAAGAATCAAAATAAAAAAGGAAATAATTTTAAATCTCTCTCCCCACTCCCTACATATAAATATACAAAACACCGACTCAGATGAGATATTTAAAGGAGCACTCTGAAATAGTATGAGGACAAATTATTTAATTAACATTTGATTGTGTTCAAATTGAATTTTTTTGGTTTGAATAAAAAAAAATTTTTAGAATGATATTATTCTCAAACTTTTTAATTTTTTAAAAAGTTTTTTTAATGAAATAAAATCTTTAAAAAATATTTTTTTGGGGGGCTTTTCAACAAATATATAATTTGTTTTTACAGAATTTATGATTGAATAAAGTTGTGTGCCACCAAAAAACTTCATTGAAACAATTTTGCTATATAACAAAAATAAAAGAGTTAGCGGGATATTTTTAACTGCTTACAAAGTTTAAGTAATTAAAAGTTTTAAATACCCGTTAGCTTCCAGAATCAGTTTTAAATGATTTTGCACAACAAAGACACGTAAATCTGTTAGAGAATTGCCCACAGGTGAAGAGCTTGAATAGCAAGGATGAATAAATACACTTTTGCCAGCCTTAGTTTTGATGCCATATTCAACCCCACTTTTATCAACCTGAAAAACAATGTGGCAAAGACACTATCTTTTAGTATATAAATTAACACTTTTTATATTATCAAGTGCAAGATGACCGCAAGTGATAGAATAAATATTTATTTCTTTTAAAATTATTTCATTTCCATGAACATAATACAAACCAGTAAATTTAAGAAAAAAATTTAGCTAATAGCATATATCACAGCAGATAAATTCCTTGTTAGCATTATGCCTTTAGGTATAAATTATTTTAAGATACTATAATCATCTCATTCTAAGGCAATAAAGATTATTTTCTTCCTTTCGGTGAATTTTGATATAAGTATAAGCTCTGTCTTTAAATTATCTTTTTAAAGATCTATTACTTTTTAAATTTTTCAATTTTTGAATTGATTTTATCTTTAAATTTTCTTATTTTGTACATTGATTTCATTTAGTTGTTCAAGTGTCTCTGTAGCCTAATGAAATAATCTTCTGTATAGAGGGAGTGTCTGTGAGAGATAAGATATCATTTTCCCGATCTATTCCAACTTGTAGTGAGACCGTAACATGGTTTCCCTTATGCTAATTTTTTTGCACCAGTTTGAGCTGTCCTTTATAATCTGGGTTATATGGTTTAAATTTTTTTCAACTCACCTTAAAATTTCAAAAAATTGTTTGTTTTAATTTGAGAGTATCTTAAGCCTAAAGACTTTCACACGGGTATTTCAAAATTTTTCTAGGGTACATTAATCTTGTGTAAGGTTTGTGTAATCTTGCGTACTTGAATTTTAAAACAAATTACATATTGAAATTAGCGTGGTATTATGTTAAATGACATAAAATCCATTACATCCTCAAGAGAGAAAAGAAATACTTTTTAACAAATTATATGTTATAATAGGCTTTCATGTCTTAACTCCCTCAAGAAAAGACTTGTAAAGACTTGAACACAGGTCAACAACACAGTGTGTTAATTGAAATATTTGTTGTAACATGGTGGCTCATGGTAACCAATTTATAGTAGCAAACCAAGAAAATACACTGAACAAACATGTTATATACTTTTATTTACCTGAGATAGAACAGCTTTGCAAAACTTTGGTCTGTCTAAGTAAAACGAAAGAAGACTGTGCTGATCTTGAACTACTTTAGATATAAAGCAGTCATTCCCTACTAATGATTCTTGAACTGACACCAAGAACTGAAAATTTCAGTGTAAATACTACAATTAAGAGAAATAAACCGGGATATTGCGAGTATAGAATACTTTAATTTGTTAATTTTCATTGGCATTAATATTTCTGACAATATTTTGTAAACAAATGGTGAGCATGTTGAAATTGATGTGATTATCAATTAAAATTATAGACTTTCCTGCCAATATAGATGTAATTCAAATATGAATTTTAGTTAAGAAAAGTTAACACATGCAATGTTTTATTTAAGTCATTAAACCTAAAATATTTATAGGGGAATGGGGAAAGATGGTAAAAGATTTTTTTTAATGTATAATTATATCGTTAGTCTTTCTGCTTTCTATTTGACAATCTTCAGTTATTGACATACATTATCATACATCTAGGCCTATACATTAACCGGATGATCCATATCAACTCAATAATTCTCAGTAGTCAATTATATATACAGTGAGACCCGCTTAAGTCGACAGCCTCGGGGTATGAAAAATGGCGCCGAGATAACCGATCATCAAGTTAAATGAAAACCAATATGGCTGCAAAATATTAACATGCGCTTGAAATTTTTTTATAATTATATACCTGATGTGCGTTAATTAGTGATGGGACAATTAATCGGAATCGTATCTGAATATCGGGACCCTAATATTTCTTCACTCTTTCCTAAGGTTAAGAGCGTTCATTTTTAAGGACCGTTTAAATAGTTTAAATATAACCCAGGGTTCCCACTCAGTCGGGAATTCTTAAAATAATTTTCACGGTCTTGAAAGTCGGGAAATAGTAGGGAAAAGTTATGACTAGTCGGGAATTTTTATATATATATCTATTATATTAGGGCTGCGGAAATTACGATTAATTTCTCTATTAATCGTTAACATTTTTTATCGATTAAAATTATTTTAATCGATAAAAATTCGATTAAAATTAAAGAAAATATTTATAATATTTTTTATTAATAAATACAGTCAAACCCGGTTAACTCGCCCACCCCATTATGTCGACGTTTTTCATTGGAACCGCCAAATTCTCTCTTTGTCTTAGCATTTTCTCGTCGTTTAATTCGATTTTTCTAAGTCGCCGAAATCTCATAACACGAGCACAAAAAAGGGTCAAATTTTCCACTTAACGTTGGTTATCTCGATCCCCATGACCAATCGCCAGCTTTTGAAAATGTTGGCTATGATTTTTTTATAACCAAGGGAAGGGACCAATTTTCTGCCTCACCCGGATCTGCTGGTGACGTCACAGCCCGCTTGCTCAGCGCTGTTACTTTTGGTACTATGCTTCGGTAACTAAGCGAATACATTTTTTTTAAAAAATCGGTCACCAGCGAACTCCACAAACAGCGATGACGTGTATTTTTATATTTATAGACCAGAATATTATTATTATTAAGAAAACGCTTTGATTTTGATGTCACGTTCGCTCATGTGTTGGCTCTGGTATTCTGCCGTAACACAACAAAAAATTAACTCCGGGTAATAAGCTAATATACCGACTAAGTCCTGATAAAACGGAGAAAACAGGCATAATAAGATGGAATTTATTTAAATACCATATTATGTTTCACTCGTAAACTTGCCAGAATTATTGAATTTCGCCCCGGGTGGGGTTTAGGTGGGGTTGAGCTACACTGGCCATTTACCAAGGCTTGCTCTGACTCAATTTAAAAAGAAAAATGTTCCTTCCCCCAACCCACTGTAGATGTATAACAGTGGGGATGATTTGATTTCACCGTCACGCGCGTGTAAGTCACAGTCATGTATCTTACTGGTAAGAAAGCAAAAACAAAGTTTTAAAAGAATAATAATAATTTGTTATTTAATTATATAAAAACCACAGTCGATTCTTGATACAAACCTTTATTTTCTTTTCTAAAGATATTCGTTTATCTTAAAAAATAAAATGATTAATGCATCAGAAAATGAATTAAGTTTAATAATAATATAACATGCACAGCAAAATAATGACGGATTAAAGACCACTAACGCGATTTTCGAGTACCTCTGGTGAATACATACTAATTCACACACGGAATAAAATTGAAAGTAAATACATACAGTAATTTTTATTGAAATCTCATAGAATCACACAATAGCCGGAAGTCTTGAAGAAAGCGAGATGTCAACACTGTTTTGAACTAAAAATGCCAAAGTGCATTTCTAGGCGAACAGACGGGGATCGAGCTAACCGACGTTAAGTTGCAAATTTGGCACTCTTTTGTGCTCGAAATATTAGGGCTCGGCGACTTAAAAAAAAATAGAATTAACCGCTGAAAAAAAGGCAAAGACAAAATTTGGCGGTTCCAAAAAAAAAGTCGACTTAATAGAGCTGACGAGTTAACCGGGCTCGAGTTAAGTGGGCCCCACTGTATATATATATTTCTTTTTAAAAAAATAGCAGCAAGTCATCAAGCATTTTAGTCAATGCCCAAGTAAGTGGGGCTTATTGCCACATGGGGCCTATTACCCTTCTTTACCCTAACAGTTTATGGTGGTAATACCTTATTTCAGCGCATTTTAAATTTTTAGTACAAAATAAATAAAATAACTTACTTTTACTAATTTAAACACTTAAATCAGAAATAAAAAAGTATTTAATGCTTGAACAATTAGTTTTTTGTGTGTTTTTTTTAGTTTAAAGGGGATTTTAACTTAGAAAAAGGTTTTTAAAAGCAGACTTCCAACAAAATAATGGCACCGTTAGTCACAGAAGATAGTGACATATACAAAGTTTTATTTCGTGCAAATCGTAAAATAGTAATTTTATTTCAACAAAAAAATAATGTTTTAATTTTAAAATAGATTTCATAATAATAATTAATGAAGTAAGTTTGAAAAAATGTTTTTTTTGATGACTTGAAATATAATATTTAAAAAAATGCGCTGAAATAAGGGATTACCGTTTATGGTATTCTCTGTCTCAAGATATAAAGTTACTAGTTACTGTTGGTAAGACTAGTTACTAGTAAGAGACTTAAAAACTTAACGTCAGAGTTAACTTAAATTTTTTAATTTTGACTTAACTGCCTTTACTATGACTATAACTATAACTTAAAAACTTTAATTTAACTAATTTAACTTTTTAAGTTAAGTAATTTATTATTTAACTTACACTACTCACACTAGGCTACTCACTAAAGTCAAAACACTCTACAGTACTCAGTATTAGTATTAGTAGTAGTCTTGAGTCTTTGACTTAGTCAGTTACTAACTTAGTTAGTATCGCTTAGTCTACACTACTAAATATTAATATTACTAATATATTACTACTGCACTTCGCTGGCACTGGATCACTGGTCACTTCACTTGACTTACCTTCTCTTTCATTGCCTCATTAAGTTTAATACTACCAGCTGGAATAATGATATCTCCAGATTTCAGATCTCGTGTTTTCTGTCGAACTTTGATGCTTGACCTTTCAATTTTCATCCCATTACGATGTAAAACATCAGAGACATTAGTCTCAATTATTTTGATAACGCCTTCCAACAGGCTGTTGGCCGCCATTATTGTTTACAAGGGAAACGGAAAATCTTTAAGAATGAAATCATAAAAGTTTACAATTGAACGAGCTGTTTTGTTTCACTTGGCACGATTCTTTATGTGAAGACATCTCTTTACTTTACTTTAAAATATTTTGCATTATTTTGAACGCCTTCATTAAAATTCGAATAAGCTATACTATCTAAACTAATAAAAGTACTATACTAAATTATGCCTATACATTGATTGACTTTGAATACTAATAAAAGTGACTTGACTTTTCACTTTAGTCTTTAGTTTTAGACTTTACTTTTACGTAAAAGTAAAGACAGTAAATTCAGTAAATCAGTAAAGTTTACTGAAGTTTACTGATACTGATTTACTAGAGATTTACTGAACTGACTGTCACTATGTCAATGATCATAATCTCACTCACTTCAACTGACTGCAGTGACTGATGACTGTACTGAACTGACAATGTCAGTGTCAGTGTGTGACAATACTGAGTACTGAAGTGTAATTTACCAAAATTATTCATCAATAAATTAAAGTAATAAAGTTTACTTTATTAAGTTCAGGTGCAAGCCCAAACCAAGCAGTAGCAGCTAATAAAAAAAAACGAAATAGTGGAATTTTTTCATTTTAATTGGTGAACACTGTCAGTACATACACGACTTAGAGTTTTACTAACTTAGACTTTAGTATTTAAAAAAAAACAGCAGGAATTAGGAACCCTTGGCCTTGTTGGGCTTGATTGAAATATTATACTTAAAATTTTAGGCACTTAGACTTAGGCCTACTTACTTAGACTTACTATTAGTATTATTATAAATTATTAGTAATTTTAATAATAATTAAATTCGTTGCTATTTAATTTTGATACTGATACACCAATGGCACCAAACAACACCTCACTTATGTATGACTTATGATGATTATGATCACTTATGAACTGAAGAGGCCATCCATATTTCATTCGTGTGTGTGTGTGGGGGGGGGGTGCATATTTGTGACAAAGAAGAGGGGAGTTTTATTTATGGGAACATCACTTAAAAGGTAACATTATTTTGTAAGAAACTGCACTCAATTGAATAACACCAAATGTTAAACTTTAAAATTCTTTAATTTTTATGTAAATTGATAAAACAAAATTAATTTTTTATTTCAGAACCACTGTTACGACTTCTGGCTAATACTTATGCTCGTATTGAAGTGAAAGTGATTGCTGTAAAGACAAAGGTATGCAAGGTCTTTTAATTTTTTTTCTACATTTTGATCATGTTGGATGACACCACAGAAGAGGAGAATTAGAATCATGAAAATGTGTGTGGAAATATAATGATGGTTGTCAAAAAGTAGTTGGCTTTAACAAAAAAATGGCAGGCCATGGTGCAATTTCATTATAATAAATTTCCTAGGGAGGGAATCTTAGGCAATTTTGCATCGCTGCATCTCCCTTTCAATTTCAAATCTATTCCCCCATTGCACAAATAAATTAAGTTGAAATAGTTTTTTTTAATTAAAATAAGGGAGGCGTTATATGGAGATTTTTTAATATTTTTTAAAAAATAATATAAATTTTTTTTCTCCATATTTTTACATCCTAGCTATCATAGCTTATTTTAAAAAAAAATCAAAATAAATAGTTGTGCTTAGTCTTGTCAGCTCTAAGTGATTTGTAACTATAAGAATGTTAAATTGATTTCTTTAGTTCTAGCCCCAATAACAATAATATAACACAAGGCACAAGGACATTTATCATAAAATATAGTAATAGTACAATGTTGATATATTACGTGTGTATAGTAGGTATATACTATACGTCTTTAAAGTGTTATTTTACTGACAATTACTTCATTTTAGTTTTTAGCCTTCTAGATATTCATCTGATCTGAAACACCAGCCCACCAGTTGTAACAGTAACTGCTGGCTGACAATAATTTTCTACTTGGTACTTGTTTTTTATCCGACCACCAAAAAAATAAATAATAATAATTCTTTATTATTTATGTTTTAACTGTTGGTAACCCCTACTACATTTAGATGGCTGTGGACTTGGAAGTATGGTTACTATGGACCATGACCATGGACTTCTCCCAATTACGACGATGAAGATTGAATAAATTAATATTAAAATCATTAAATTAATCTAGTTTTAATACTGTTAGTGTTTGTATTGCTTATAAATAATATTAAAATTTATTTTAAAAAGATTAATGATTTTAAAATTAATTTAATCAATCTGCATCGTCACAAGTGGGAAAATTCCATGTCCATAGCCGTTAGTTACAGTACTAGTACTAGTAGAAGGCTAAGGTCTAAGCGTGGGGTTTCCAACAGTTCATAACAAAAACTACTTTAGACTTTAGCATACTACTAATACTAATCCCTAATCCTAACCTCATAATTATAAATTGAAGATCATGGAAAGTTATTGAAAAAAGAAATTCGAAAGTAAGAAAAAAAAATGACCCAATTGAAAATCGAACCACCATCTGACACTTTTAGTTCAAGGATCGAATGCCTTAACCCTGAGACCACAGTGGCTCACGAATCATGGGTATTTAAAAAAATCTCATAGCAAATCAGCAACTAGTCACGTGACCAGCCAATAAAAAATGCGTATAACGCTAAGAATCATGGGGAAATCTACGAATAACGACCAACGTTATACGGAGAAATCTCAGAATAATCACTCAGTTAAAATAATGTTTGTACTGTAGTTTTATATTTCAGTAACTTTTAAGTAACTAAAAATATTTCACCTACTCAGTTGATGTGCTAAGAAAAATTCTCCAAAAAGCATTGCCTACTCATGCTGCTATTGAGAATGATTTAAGTTTATGGTTGTTTCAATTTTTTTTTAAAGTAAAGGCTGCAATAACTAGAAATGAAATCAAATAACAATTTTCTGTGTCTTTTGCTACAAATGGGGATGCTTTCACCCCTATTTAAGAACTTCTGTTTAAATAAAATGTCTCTGAAATAAGTGCAATAATTACATATCCATGTGATACCAACTGTTAAGGGTTAGGGAAGAACTTAAGTGGGGAGAGGATTGAAGAGTATATGACTTTATATTTCAGGAGTGTATATATTTTTGTGAACTTACTAAATTTTCATGACTTCATTAATGGATGCTTATACAAATTTTATATTATGTGTGAATTATATTAAAAAGTAATACAATATTACAATAAATTTCAATTATTAGAATTCAGTCTATTATTAGAAAAGGGCATTTTCTATAGATTGGGGAAAAGTATATTCAGAAATTGTAAAAAATAAAACCCCATAAAACTAAAACTTAAAAGAAATATGGATTTTAAATTCTACAATTGTTATCAGTTTTGTTGTAACTTTGGAATCATCCTGCAAATTAAAATAAATTTTTTGGTTCTCTAATTGCAGCTAATCTGAATTCCGACTTCAAGATGTCTAGTGGAATATCTGACCAAAAGAACTCCATAAAAACTATACAAACTCAAGAAGATCTAGATCTTTTAGCATCAACTGTAGATATAAAATATCAGGTTAATAAGTCACAATTACAATTATTTTTAAATTAATTTTGTTATCTTTAACTTAATTTTATTTTAAATGAATTAAATTTTAAAAAACTTTTTTTAATACCAATATTTTTAGCAACTGAACTTTAAATTAACCAAAAACCACATCAATTGTTTAAACTTACCGTACATACTCTGTCTATAACCCGTTCGTTCATAAGCCGACCTCCCCCCCCTCTTTTGGAAGAGAATAGAATAAAAGTGTTTCACCCACTCGTAAGCCGACCCCCAAAAATAATAGGACAGTGTGAACAAAATGGTACACATTTTTTAAAAACCACAAGCTTAATGGGTCATTATGCTTGTTTATTTTTTATATGGTTGAAGAACAAAGAGATTTGAATAACATAGCTTCTGGTAGATCAGTCGAATCTCGTAGAATGTAGACAAGGACCTTGATCTACAATAACAACACCTATATTCAATGTACATGAAGATATCACTTAGGTCCCGCTTGTAAACCGACCCCCTAACTTTTTCCCCAAGATTTTGTCCCCAAAAAGTTGGCTTTAGAACGAGTAAATACGGCACTTCTTTTATGTTTGTTACAAATTAAAATATTTCTTTTTTAGTCCTTCATATTTGTTGATCTCTTTTCATTGATGTTATTCTATTTTTTTCTCAGGTTGAAGACAATTTAAGTGGAGGAAGAGCTTTATTTAGTGCCTCTATCACAATAACCAATAAATGCAATGTGACGCTGAGACACTCAACACAAGATCCACAGTGGTCTATCTACTTCTCTCATCAACGGATGGTAGAGCCAACATATCTACCAGCAGACTCATCTGTTAACTTGGAATATGCAGGAGTGTGCTTTTCACATTTGAATGGATGCATTTTTAAGCTTAGTCCACTGAAGAGTTTCAAGCCTCTACATGCCGGTGAAACCTTGTCTTTCAAATTCAATGCTCAACATTATTCTGCATCTCGTACTGACATCTTCCCAAACTGGTATATTCATGTTCAAGGTTTAGAGCCTCGCATTATCAAAAGTACAGAAGATGAATCTTTGAAATTCGTTGGCAGCTTTGAAGCTGCTAAGCAGTACAAGCGCTTCGACTATGTCTTACCCTCAGGGAAACATCGCTATGATATTTATCAGCCATTTTCCCCAGAGGTCAGGTTTTCTCGTTATCCTGCAGTCAGCAAAGAGCAAAGCCATTTAAAATCTGTTATACCGACTCCTGTTTTCACAGAAGTTAGAGGTGCTGGATCCCTTAACTTAAAAGACAATAACTGGATTATAGATGCACCTGATGAAGACCTTATTAATGAAGCCTTGTATTTATTTGGTAAGAGTAATAATTGAAACTTCCAAATTACAGTGAACGTTATGTTGCCAATTCTTACAGCATAAGTTTTAAAAAAAAGATGGGTGAAATTAAAATGTTCAGCATTATATTATAATATCATTTCAAAAATATGACTAAAACCTTTTCATTTATAAAGTTATATTATTGATGATTCTTTTTATCATATTTGTTTTCCCCAGAGAAAACAGGTGTTCCAATATCCAGTAAGAAAATTACGTGCACTAATGGGGTAAAGCCAAATAAAGTTATATCCTTGAAGAAAACTAAAGTGATTCCTGTGATTAATGGACTTCCAGATCTTGAAGCTTATGAGCTTGTTGTTGATACAGCTGCTGAATTTATTGAGGTAAGTTCCTTATGTATTTTGTAGCGAAGCTTTTATTATAATATATTTTTCAAGAAATTTCAAGCCTTTCTGTGACATTAAGTTTTATAGCTAGTGTATTTATTTATGTTACTGTTGGAAAATAATTAGTCTACTGATTTTACGAACCAGTTTTAAAAAATTGATGTGTCTCAAATATTATATTGATATTCACTGTCTTGTTTGAACAATTAAGATTTTAAACAATCTGATCTTGTCATTCTAAAATTTATTTCTCATTGAAATCAGATTTCAGCCAATACATCTGCTGGAGCTTTCTATGGTGTCCAGACATTGCTGAGTTTACAAGCAGCAACTTTAGATAAGGAAGCTGGGATCCTAGGAGATCACATTATTAAAGATGTACCTCGCTACCCCTTCCGCGGCATGCACCTGGACATATCACGCAACTTTCATCCCAAACAAGAAGTCCTCAAACTTCTAGACGCAATGGCAACATACAAGCTGAATAAATTTCATTTTCATTTGTCTGATGATGAAGGGTGGAGGCTGGAAATCCCAGGGCTGGAAGAACTCATTGAGGTTCATACATTTTGGAAGATTAGTTCATCAAATATTATGTAACCTTGAATTTACATTTTTACTTGTAACTTTCTGTATTCTTGGCTAAAGAAGCAACTTTGCTAAAGTTATCCGTTTTGCAAACAATTAGTCATTTTAAAAATGCATATCTTTTTGTTAATTAATCTAATTATCATAAGGGAAAAAAGTTTATTAAAAAAAAAGGTTATTCAAATTTATGAGAAGTTTGCACACTTTTAGAATTTTTATTATCATTTATTTTATTTGAAAAATTTTAAATTTTTTTTTAATGTACATATGTTTGAACATTTTCAATTTTACTTCAAAAATAAATTCGTGGTGTCTAAGTGCAAGAAACACTATAATTTCAATCTTTATCAAATGTTTTTCCCTTCAAATGACATATTAAAAATATGTTTAATTTTCACCCACAATTTACTTTCCTTACAAAATTTGAAAATTTAATATAATTTACATATGAACATTTAAAAATGTATTTTAAAGTGCACATATTTTTTAAAAAATCTATGATATTAAAAGGAAAATATTACATCTTTACTATTTGAAAAATCTATTTTGCTCTTATTTTTAAATACTTGTTTTAGTTCTGACTTGTTTTTACAAGTTCAGTGGCCAAACAGTAAAAGCATTTGTCAAATTTAATGTAAAGTAAAGCATTCTTCATTGTTAGGCTACTTTACATTTTTTAAACAATCATGCATTTTAAATATTTTGAATGATTGATTTTATAGTTTAAAATATATTTTTAGATAGGATCAAGAAGAGGTCATGACCTGAAAGAAGACACCTGCTTACTGCCCCTTCTTGGTTCTGGGCCTTTCCCCACTGGCCTAGGTTGTGGTCATTACAGTGTTGAAGACTACAAGGAGATTCTTAGATGCGCCAATGCCAGGCATATTGAGGTCATTCCCGAGATTGACATGCCGGGGCACAGCCACGCAGCAGTCCGAGCAATGAGGGTTAGATACAACAGATTTATGGCTCTGGTGAGTTCCAGGAATGTTTTCATAGGAAGACCTCAAAATAAATGTAATGTTGAATTGACCAAAAAAAATCTCATTAAGAGATTTAGATTTGAGTTTCTGAAAGAATTTCTTCCTACCCTCAAATTCATGGAGTTTTAGGGAATTTTGTAATATCATTTTTCTCATGTTTCACTGTCTGTCTGGTTGATTCTTTAAGCCTTGCTCCACTTATGAACATGACGAGCTCAAACAACAGCTCTGGTATTATTTTTTTTTGGCAGTGTGGTGAGGGGGCTTGATGGAATAAACTACAGCTGGCTGCACTAACTGTCTAAAGAAGTGGTGTAGGCTGGTTAGAGTTGGGAAAATAGTTACAGTCTTGCCATGATGTTACTGAGTGTTTGATAAAGAGTGTGTGTTGTCTGTGGTTATAATCATCAATAATGAAGAATTTTGTTTGAAATGATGTACTATCATATGACAGTTTAGATGCCTTTTTTTTTGCAGAAAAACCAAAAAGAGGCAGAGAAGTATTTGCTGTCTGACCCTAATGAAAACAGTGGCTTACATGCCTTCTCTGTTCAGATGCTAGCTGAAAACTCCATGAACCCTGGTCTAGAGTCCACTTTTACTTTCATTGACAAGGTGTTTTTTTGTTTTGTTTTTTTTAAGCTAAAGATAGACAAGATTTTATTTCTATATTTATGTACATGCAATTAATAAATTTATAAAGAAAAAGCATAATTTAAGGTAGCATTTTTCTTCAAACGAGGCTGTTCTTATTCGCTGCCATTTAAACAACTTTTTTCATAGAAAAAAAATGACACATGATATCTTGAATAAAAAGATGGTCTAGTGGCATGCGCACTCGGCTGGCGTACCGATGGTAACGGGTTCAAATCCATGTGAAGGCAAAGATTTGTTCCCGGGGCGTCCCTGAGTCCACCCAGCTCCGAATGGGTACCTAACACTAGTTAGGGAAAATAAAGGCGGCGGGTTAATGCGTGGAACCCTTATAGTCGTGGCCTGTGAACGCTGCATCACTTGCCAACAGACTGGCATGGTCTGTGGACGCATTAATCTTCTGTATAGAAAGAGCATCTGTATAGATAACACAAAACGGTGATAAGAATGTCATGGCTTTAACCTTCATTATCAAGCATGAATTAGAACTTAAATTGTTATGATACTTGACATTTTTAAAATGTTGAATTTGTATATCTCTTGATTTTAGATTATTAAAGAGCTAAAAGAAATGCACAAAGATATACAGCCGTTGAGAATCTTTCATCTGGGAGGAGATGAAGTGCCTTATGAGGCCTGGGATGACTCACCCTCATGTCAAGCACTTGTCAAATTAAAAGTTATTGAATCCCTGGAGGACCTGATGGAATACTTTGTGACACGTGTTGGCAAGCTCACAGACAAACATGGCCTGGAGCTTGGAGCCTGGCAAGATGGCATTGTACGATGAACTTTTTAAAGATGTTTCAGTTAAAAAGTTTTGGTGACAGCTGTGTTTCTAAATAAAATATTTTAAAAATCTTTTTTTTAAAAGGACACGCTTTTAACATAATCACTACTTTTAGTTATGTCTCATATTTAAGGGATTTATAGTCAAAAACTTTGTTTTTACAGCTATTTTTTAAAACTTATAATAAAAACTCTTTACAATTCACGTCTGACGCCCACACATCTTTTTTTACCTCTATTTTTTTTATACCAAACACCTCATAAGCGCCCGCCCAACATTTTATACCATGGTGATGTGTTCACGTGGTGAACTCATGGATGTCAACAAAGCAGACGGGTACCGATGCTTATATAAAGATAAACTAAAAATGCAATAATTTAAATACTGTACATTCGATTGATCTGAAATTTTGATAAAATGCATTGTCATCCAAGATCTATCTGTGGTAAAATTTTGAGATCTCTAGGACCATCAGAAGTGGTTTAATTTTACGTTACAAGATTTGAGGGAAGGATGGATACAACATACAAACAATGTGACTTAAATAAAAGCGTGTAAAAAGGAAAAATATCAATATGTAAATTGAGTGAAGTAGAAAATGTGTGCCACTTAGTACTCACATATGTAAGGTTGCTTTTTTTATTTGTAACTAGCATTCATTGTACAAGATTATACCAGATTAGTAACTTAGAATAAAACTGAAAGCATATACAGTCGAACCCACTTATCTCGAGCTCGGTTATATCGACCACCCTATTATGTCGACGTTTTTTATTGGAACCGCCAAATTCTCTCTTTGTCTTAGCATTTTCTCATCGGTAATATCGATTCTTTTATGTCGCCGAAACCTAGTATCTCGAGCACAAAAGAGGGCCAAATTTGCAACTTAACTCGATTTTCGTCGGTTGAAAATAAAGGTTTGTATCGAGAATCGACGGTGGTTTTTATATAATTAAATAAAAAAATTAATAAATTATTATTCTTTTAAAAGTTTGTTGTTGCTTTGTTACCAGTAAGATAAGTGACTGTGACACTAACACGCGCGTGACGATGAAACTGATAACACAGTACACACAGCCCACAGCGTGCTGTGATCAACGGTCAAGGCCACAATAGTTGTATTTATATTACAAAGTTTGATTGACTGAGGAAATTCGAGAAAGTTCTGATAGTTAATTAACAGATATCCTGCACGTCAAAAGCATTAAACTTAAAATAACCATATTGATTTGTTTATTTGTATTTTAAATTCGCGGATACGATGGCAAACGCGACTGCGACACGGCGAAGCGTAAACTTTGACCTTTTAGCGCATGCGCAGACAATTATAAACTGGTAACTTATTTTTCATTAAATAAATGGAATCAAACATGACAGAAACGTAATCAAAGTCCTTTACTTCGGCATAAATATATATGCATGTGTATATATATGTATATATATATATATATATTTAAATTCCCGATTAGTCATAACTTTTCCCGACTTTCAAGGCCGAGAATTTATTTTTAAGAATTCCCGACTTTTTCCCGTTTTCCTGAGTGGGAACCATGGTTATATTTAAATTTTAAACGGTCCTTAAAAACGAACGGTCATTACAACCTTAGACTTAAGAAAGAGTGAAGAAATATTAGGGTTCCGATACGATTCCGATAAATCATCCCATCACTAATTAACGCTAACTAATTAATCATGTACATAAAGAAATTTCAAGCACATGTTAATATTTTGCCGCCATATTGGATTTCGTTTTATCTCGATCATCGGTTATGTCGACGCCATTTTTCATACCCCAACGCCGTCGACATAAGCGGTTTCGACTGTACATTGTTAGATTGTAATTGTTTTGCACTGTCCATACCGAATTACTTTATTTAACTAAATGTATATGTGATGGTATTTTTTTATTTTATTTATTTTTACGCTTACAGGTAGTGAAGAATAAAGGTCCATATAAACGAAGCAAATTTCCCAACTCAAATGTTTTGGTACATTTTTGGAGAAATGTCTGGGAAACTGGACAGGCCTATGATGCCCATAAGCTGGCCAACGAAGGTTACAAGGTCAGTTATTTTATAGTTCAATTTCTAACATTACATCAACAATTACACAGTATTCTTATATACAATGAGGGCAATCACAAAATATTTCAGTGGAAAAGAAATTTTAAGTAGTTATGAAATGTATGTATTTTACATAAAAGAATCTATTGAAATAAAAGCCATGGTTAATTTTAGATTAATGGCTGAAGTCTAATTCAGCAAGTGTAAATTTGGTTCTGGAAAAACTTTTATTTGCATTGTATTTTTGAAATGTAAGGTCAGTAATGGGTCCATTATAGATCCCCTTTTAATTAATATATTCTATTTATAAAAGCTGATACATTTTATCTTATTACACAACTGCCTATTGCCTAGCTCTATAAAATGGTGATACACACATATTGACTTTTGTTTTTTCAGGTAGTCCTAGCCCCTGGTACGCATCTCTACTTTGATCACCCTTACGAACCAGACCCTGAAGAGAGAGGACTTTTTTGGGCTTGTAGGTACATTGACACCCACAAAGTGTTCAAGTTTGTCCCTGAAAATCTCATGTCCAATGCAGATGTTAAACTCACTGGTGAGAAGATCACAAAACTAGACTTGGAATTGTTGACAGAAACAGAGGACTTCACACTACTGAAGAAACCAGAAAATATTATAGGTAAACCTTGGTTTTATATCTGTGTAAAAGGTTCTAATGGTAATATTTAAATAAATATACTTTTAAAAAATTAAATAGTATTAAGGTTTAAATGGATAAACTGAGCAAATTTAAATAAGGAATTTACAAATACTTTTTCTCTGCATTTGGTGTCTTTTCAAACTGCGAAAGGATCAAGCTTCTGGTATAGAATATAGTAATTACTATGTGGTATTAAAAATATAATGACACAATAACTTTACATCTAGGACTACAAGGTCAAATATGGACAGAGTTGGTCCGCACTTCCACCCAGTTACATGAAATGATTTTCCCTCGCATCATCGCTCTTGCTGAGAGGGCATGGCATAAATCCCCTTGGGAAGATCTCGACACTAAAAAGAGAAAATCCACAGAGGAAGAGGAATGGTCATCATTTGCCCACACTTTAGGACACAAGGAGTTGTTACGTCTGGAGGCAGATAGAGTTCCTTATCACATACCTCCACCAGGAGCCAGGTTAGTCTTACATAAGCCAGATCTCAGCACCAAATAAGATGGGAAATTTTAAAAACTGTTTAATTAAATAAATTTAAATAGCTGGATGAAAAGCAGTTCATTACTTTATTCAATTGAATATTTTAAAAATAATTTTTGTGTATTTGTAATGTAATATTAAAAAAGAGCTAAATTAATTTACTTTATTTTATGTACATATATATATTTATATAATTTAAATAATCATTTGTTTTAAACCATAAATCATTGATTGCTTTGAAATTTTGACACAATTTGGCATTCAAATGCGCAAATGTTTTTATATTCAATGTGAAACATTCATATCCTTACTACAACATATAATGACAGTATGGTACAAATAGTAACACACATATAATTATTTGAGGTTGTCACCTCCATTCACTGATCTACTATATAAAATAGTTAAATATTGTTTTTTTTTAAAGAACCTTTAGGTCTTACATCTGCACAGAAAGAGAATATGCTTATCTCTGAACCATGTAAAAATTGTTATACAGTCGAACCCACTTACCTCGAGCTCGGTTAGCTCGACCACCCCACTAACTCGACGTATTTTATTGGAACCGCCAAATTCTCTCTTTGTCTTAGCATTTTTTCATCGGCTAATTCGATTTTTCTAAGTCGCCGAAACCTAGTACCTCGAGCACAAAAGGGGAACAAATTTGCAACTTAACTTGGTTAGCTCGAGGATTGGCCTAGCAATGCACTGGCATTTTTAGTTCAAAACAGTGTTGACATCTCGCTCTCGAGACTTCCGGCTATTGTGTGATTCACGAGATTTCAATAATAATTTCCGGATGTTATTATCTTCTTTCACTTTCGATCCATGTGTGAATTAGATGTTAAACACCCGAGGTGCCCGTAAATCGGCATTAGCGATCTTTAATCCGTCATTATTTCGCAGTGCATGTTATATTATTATTAAACTGAATTCATTTTCTGATGCATTGATCATTTTAATTTTTAAGATAAACGAATATCTTTAGAAATGAAAATAAAGGTTTGTATCGAGAATCGACAGTGGTTTTTATATAATTAAATAAAAAAGTATTATTCTTTTAAAAGTTTTTGGTGCTTTGTTACCAGTAAGATACGTGACTGTGACACTAACACGCGCGTGACGATGAAATAAAATCATTTTCTTAATATTTCAGTACATGTATATAATATTATTAATATACACGTCATCACTTTTGTAGGTCGAATTCTGATAAGGAATGATTTTTAAAAAAATCGCTTAGACTTAGTTGCCGGCCGAGGTCAAACACACAGCCCACAGCGTGCTGTGATCAACGGTCAAGGCCGCAATAGTTTTATTTATATTATTACAAGACTGAGGAAATTCGAGAGCGTTCTGATAGTAACAGATATCCTGCACGTCAAAAGCATTAAACTTAAAATTACCATATTGATATGTTTATTTTTATTCGCTGATCCGACGGCAATCCAAACGCTAGCGGCGTGACACGCGCATGGGACGAGGCGAGGCGTAAACTTTGACCTTTTAGCGCATGCGCAGACAATTATAAACTGGTAACTTATTTTTAATTAAATGGAAATGGAATCGAGACATGACAGAGACGTAATCAAAGTCCTTTACTTCGGCATATATATATAATTAACTAATTAACGCTAACTAATTGATCACGTACATAAAGAAATTTCAAGCACATGTTAATATTTTGCCGCCATATTGGTTTTCGTTTTAACTCGATCATCGGTTATGTCGACGCCATTTTTCATACCCCAACGCCGTCGACTTAAGCGGTTTCGACTGTAATATAATTTTTGTGGGAAAAAAAGAAGCTTTTTCTAAATTTGTCCTTAAAAAAAATGAACATCTGCTATATAAAGCTGGTAATAGATATTGATTTAAGATCCACTGAAATTGTAATCCATATGTATGCTTTTAATAACTTAAAATTTGCACCTTCCTCAAACCAATTATTATTTAAGGAAAATAAGGAATCTAATAAAAGAGTATACATAAGAGTTACTGCCTTTACCTAAAAGCTCAATGAACTATACAATAAGTCTATTGTAGTATTAAAATAGAAATATATGAGGGAGGGTAAAATAATCATGGTTCAGTAAGCTCATTATCCGTCACAGTAATATACACAAAATGAAGATTTCAATTTTTTCAAATTTAGAGTTTCGTAGTAAATCATAAATTGTGCTGCATTTTCAAGGAAAAAATAGTTAGAAGTTCCAATTTAAAGAATCTTAGTTATCTATTAAAACATTTCAGAATTTCAAAAATATTTTCAATATATGTACTGTCTGGTATATGTTACTAATTTTATTTTATTGCAGAGTAACTGGGGATGGCTTACTGGAAATGAGGAGCTGTTATACTGGTCTTCCCCTATTCTACTCTGTGGACAATGGAGAAAGATGGATCAGTTTCTGCAGAGCTGTGGATGTTGCAGCTTATGAGGAAATCCTTGTCAGGGCTAGGTAATTTGGCTTTAATTAACCATTTAAAAACAATTCTTGGATAAAAAAATTATTTTGTTACATTGAAAAATAAATATATATTTGGAAAGTTGTTGCAAAATAAAAAAGATGTGTTGATCTGGGGGCTAAAACTCTAATCTTTATGACACTTGGAATATTTAAGTGAATTTCTTTAAAAATTAAATGTAATTGGGCGCGGTGGTTATATTTTGAAGTAAAAAAAATAATGACGCAATTTTTATCCTTTGCAGAAATTAGTTATAAAATTTAGAAATTTAATATGAACAGTAACTCATGGAATTTTTCAACTTCCTTTTTATTGTTTCTTAATAGAGATGTAAAAAATTATTTTACTTTCAATCTAAACATGTGCTGAGATCATTATTAGAAAAAGATTAAAAAACATACATTTTATTTATTTCAGTTCTCACAATGGACAACACCACAGTCGTATTACAAGTCTTGTCATCAATACATTTCCTGATAGTGAACTTGAAGCCAGTTCAAACTAAATTATTTTTATATACAATGTTAGTATTCTGTAGTAGATACCAATTGCAAATTTAAAATGTGTGCTGTTTAATTTAAGCATCTAAATTCAATGTTTTTTCTATCATTACCTTGCTATTTTCCATAATTCCAAATAATATACCCCTGATGAATTTTATCTTTGAAAAACTCTCAAATTTCACTTCATTTTTGTATGAAATTATTACCAGAAAAGTGTCTGATAAGCTTTATTTAGTTTTGTGAGTTTCATCTAAATATTCTACAACTAAAATGTATATTAGCCACAAAAGGATCTTATGATAAAAATGTATGTTTTGATTTATTTTTAAAAATCTTTTGCTCTAATAGCCATTCAAGGCTGAATGATTGGGTTGTAAATTGAGAGTTGTGATTGACTAGGTCTGTTGTCAGACTCTGTTATCTGTGTTAAAGCCATGTGATGGATTGGCCAGTAATTTTGTTCCTATATTGTACACTTCAGTCATAGATTTACTTGTTGCTTGCCTCTAATTGAGTTTATCCAGGGATTCACATTCTTATATATATATATGCAAAATCTTTCACAATTTTTATTGAAATTTTTCAGCTGTCTGTTAATGAAGTAACTTAATTTTTGTGTGTGGCCATACCCTCATACTCATATGGATTTATACAAATTATTACATTTAAATTTTTTTAGATTCAAATCATATTGATTAGCAAACAGTTCCACTCATTACTTATAAAACCACTTAAGTTGCACCCAGCAGGACTTGTAAATAAATTTAATATTTATATAAAATCATATTACATTGTATTTCATCCATTTAAGATGGATAGATTTTTTAATCACATTTCAGGTCCTCTGCAATCGCAGAGCACTATGCTATCTTTTTTTTGTGTGTCCCATAACCTCGTGGTCGTAGGGGGTTCTAATGTTTCCATTGGAACTTTCTCTGGGCTTGGTAGACCTTGGCGGCACCCATCTCCTCTCCAGGTCAGCAGAGGACGTTTTAGTGACAGTCATTCAACAACACTTTTATTGTGGCTTTAAATTGGGCTAGATCCCACGCCCCTCAGCTTTTGAGGCGAGCGCACTATTGACTTCGCTATCCAGCCGCCTATCTTTTTACTTACTGGCATAAACCACTCTTGATAACAAATAGCTTTTTATGTTGAAATCGTTGCATTTGATGAACTTTCTCAAATTAATACATGTATTCTACTCTCACAATTTTATTTAGCTTTAGGAAGTTTAATTTTTTTCAAACAATATTTCTGTCCCTACATTCCAAATGCAGATTTTCCTTTTGCTCATAACTCTTAGCTATCCTTAAGGTTAAAGTTAAAGCGCCTATTTTACCTTTTATAAAGGTTATGTTTTTATTTAAAATGACCATTTGTTGACCTATTCTATATATAAAAAGAGTAAAATGAGACATACATCATAACCAAATATTTTAATTAAATTAAATTATAAACTCCAATTTTCTTTGTCTGTTTTTGAATAATGACCACTTATTTTAAATCTTTGTTTTCTATAAAATTGTTAGTGAACGAAAATGTATGTGAAATGTTTTATTACATGGATAATGTAAAAGTATTTAATTTCTATATCGTATTAATAACAAGTTTATTTTTTTCAGAAACTCTTATTAGGGGTTTATATTTCAATTCCATTCAATATTTGTAAGCATTTATATTTACAGCTTTGTAGGAAAAAGTGACGCAAAGATGACAAAATATGTGATTTATTTCTCTGCTATATTAAATATTTTATTATTTGTATTTACTATTTCAACTGTTACAAGTAACTGCACTTCCATATTTTAAAAAAAGTTTGTTTGTTTTTCAAAGGAATTAGGTAAATTTATTTTAAAGTCTCTAATGTAAAAAAAAATATATATATATATATATTTCTGTTTAAAAATACATTATCCTTTAAAAGTTTGAATATATGTTGGTCATTTTATTTTTTTTATTAATAAAAAATGACTCTTATTAATTTACTGAATATAAATTAAATTGCATAGGTTCTTAAATTCTATTAACTTGGCATCCTTTTCAAATTTATTTCCACTCTCTCTATTTACCAGTAAACATCTAAAGTAGGACCAAAGCGATTTTTTTTTCATTCTCTAAGAAGTTGCCCAATTGTTAGTAAAGAACCTTTCATTTTTTTTACAGAGAGAATGATTGATATATGGACTGCCATCAAGGATCTAAGTACAAGATCCTTATTTCCCTCTGACATTCTCTTAGCAATCACATTTCCACCAGAGAAAAGGCTTTGGAAAGTGAGTCCCCCAAATGGTCACCTTAATTGTGGCCCATCTGGGCACCCACCAAAATGTTTTGAGGTTCCTTCCAGAGGAGAAAGCCTCATGAGGAGGTGGTGGATATTCCCTACTTTGGAGTCAACCCCGCCCCAAGTTAACAGACTAACATTTTGTCATTCCAGACGTGGCTTAGTAGTACTAGTACACGGGTCCTCCTGAAGGTTACCTTCGGGTTGATGACCACTTGAGATAATAATTTTTTTATAAATTTACACATGCTGTTACTAGATTGAAATTATTATTCTTATTGCTCCTAGTGGTGCATATGAATAACAGAATAGTAATAGAACTATATCATATTTCAATAATAGGTTTTTTTTTAATTTTAAGTTTATTTAATGACATTTGATTCATTTTAAGTATGACATTTGATCCATTTTAAGTATGACATTTGATTCATTTTAAGTAATCATTTAATAATTATAATGTAAAAAGATTATTTTTAACAAATATAATAGACAAATCACCACTTGATATTTTTTTATCAAGAAACAGATACACAACCATTCCTTGCTTATTTATAATTGATTTTCCTGTTTATCACGAGCTATCTTATCAAGTAGGCCTTTTGGAAAAATACCAATTGTGTCAGCAAAATTGATAAGCCACTTAATATGAACTTAACATTTGGCAAGAACTAAAAATCTTTACATTGACATTACAAAAAAAATATAGTGAAAGTAATAAAAAATAAAATAAAATTTGAAAAGAAAAAATGTTAAAATTTGTTTTTAATGAAGAAAGGGTTGTGTGGTAATGAACCTATGTTCTTTTACACAAATAAGATACTTTCAGAAAGTATTATTGATTGTTTCAATTCAATTAAATGTGTCTCCACATACCAGGACACAATATGATTTTTAAAAAAAAATTTTTAAGAATTTTTTCCCATATCTGGAAAATCACAAACAAATACATTTGGAAACAATATTTTTGTTTTTTTAAATTTCAGCAATGAAAAACTATCTTTATAAAAGACTTGTAAAATCTTAAAATCCTTTTAAACAGTTTACTAACACGGTAGCTCTAATAAATGTCTTTATAGGACTACAACTTAAATAATAGATGCAAAATGCACTAAAAACAATATTGTAGGAAAAGAGCCTAAATAATAATAAGGTAACCAACCCTTCAATAGGAAACGAAATTACAACTAAACACATGTCCTCAGGCGAAAAAAATTAATGTCACAATATCAACTATTTATAAAAATTCTCATGTGTTAGAATTACTATACAAAGTATTTCTTTACATTTTTAAAATTTTTATCGGTTTAAGGTGTCTCCAAAAGGGCATAATGTCCAGTAAATTTGGTGGCCTAAATTCACTTCCAAACTCATTTGTTCAAATTCATTTTTAAAAGAAAATCATAACAAAATAAAAACTTACAATACTGTTAAAATAAATAGATTTCTGTTAAAAACAAAATTTTAATAAATCACTTTGTACTGAATCTCCTTTATTTGGTTATTTAGACAATAATTACTTAAATGGATAAAATATGTTGCTATAATAATTGCACGCATTTTCAAGTGGGATTTTAAATAGTAGTTGAAAGAAATGGCACTGGAAAAAAAAAGATGCAGAAATTCAAATTTTAATAGATAACTTTTAAATGATGCAAGTCTCAAGTATTTAATACATGTCTGAGAACTATGTCAATGAAGCTATTAGATCCCTGGAAACAATATTAAAAAAGTTAATTGGACAAAGCGAATTTTTAAAAATCACTGAACATTTTCATCATTGATTACATCTATTCAAGTAACAAAACTTTCACCGGGAGAATAAATAATTATGTATGCCTTGACTTCCATGCTGATATATTCACAACAAACATCTGTAAACCTTTAGGATGTGTTCAGTGTGTTTTCCCCTTTCACTGGGCGGCTCTTGTATTTCCAAACATCCTGATAAGAAAGTTTACAGTGCAACTTAGTAGATGGTCATTCAAAACTCATGATGATCAAAATTTTTATTTTTTAATAACATTTAATCAACTTTTTTATTCATACCTCTGCTCCAATCAATCAAATAGGACTGCGATAAAACTTTTAAATAAAATACAAAATACACAAACAAATAGTTAATTATACTGATGAAGCCATTAGCTGAAACGTTTACTGATGTTTTAGTTAAATAATAAAGCTTAAATTTATTGTTTTCATTACACAATTTATCTGTGTATTTTGTATCTAATCAATCAAGATTGAAACAGGGGACTAATACTAAGCTGCCTTGATTAATTTATATATGAAATTTTTTAAAATATTAAATCAAAGTATGATGAACCTAAAAAAATGTATTTAATAAAAATTTACTGCAAATGTGATGTTCACATCACGCCCGAGTTTGCGGCGAATGAGTTCAATAATTTCATCCTCAATTATTTCCTGTTCTGTGCCTTTTACATCTACATAATGGGCTGTTCCACTTGCATAGTGACATGAAATAGACTGAAACATATTATATAATTAAATATTATTATTATAAATATGTGGTACTATTTGTACCATTCTGTCATTATATGTTGTAGTTAGGATATGAATATTCAACATTGAATGCAATGATAGTTATGTTTATGTTTTTATTTTTATGTGAAGCGCTATGAGTCCAGTTTCCTACTGGGGTACAGAACTATATAAATAATCAATTTATTATTATTATTTATTTAGCCTATAGAGTTCTGAGGTATTGGTTTTCAAATTCAAATCCCAAGATATCTGCTCAAGTATTTGCTTTCAGGTAGGAATTTAAAAAATGTGAACATCTATTACATAAATGAAAATGAATGAAGAACTTTTATTAAACCAGTATACATTTTAAACAATCTTTACCATATATGATTAACATCAACTTTTGATATAGTCTAAAACAGAGCTTGAGTAGCAAACATTACACTTTATGTTGGTTAAATGTAATTTGTTATTCAATATCAAAGTATTTATAGCAATATATATTAATTTCACAAAAGTAAATTGGAATCTTAAATTTTGCAAAGTTGTTACTTGTGGTGTAACTTAAGTGAAAAAAGCTGTGGTCCATTGTCGGATAGTATTTTTGAAAAAATAATACTTGGTTTTTTAATTTAGTTTCAAACATGTTTATTACCATGTCTTCCCAACTGGTCTTTATTTCGAAGACAGACATATTTTATAAAACTGTGACTGTCAAAAAAACTTATTTTTGATATCATAGTTTGGTGCAACAACTTGACTTTAGCCACTGCGTGGTTGCAAAGCAAGTGCTGGAGACACTTTATTTCATTCGATCTCTAGAAACTCAAACATGTTGATTGATAGATTTTTTATATTTTCACCTTAAAAACCAATTTGGTAGGTTTTGAAAGGCAGACACAACACAAGGCAATGACCAATATCACATATGAACAGTGTTTAATTAAGCGTATCTTTTTAAATCCTTTATATTAACACGTGGCGTCTACTTGATTGTTTGCCGAAAAACTTTGGATTGATTTTTAACCCACTTCCCCGTATGCTAGCGAGCTGAAATTGTGCAGGCATACTCGTGGCGACGATAAAAGTGATATCAAAATTTCACATCGATCAAATGTACTGTAATTAAATTAATGAATTTTAAGATTATCTCTATGTAGCATGTAAATTTTTGTGATAGAGTGTCGCAGTGCGTATTATATTGAACAAACTTTTCAATATTTTCCTGTCGCGCAGTGCAGTGCCTATTATATTGACCCTACTTTTTTTAAAATATGTTCCCGATCTGTAAATGTTTATGCTAGTCTGTCTAGCGGTGCGCATTATATTAAGCATGTTTTACGAGACATAACTAAAATTTTGGATTTTTGGATTGTCATGTATTATAATGAACATATTTTAGTTATGTCTTGTAAATAAGGGATTTATAGGCAAAAACTTTGTTTTTTACTGGTTTTTTAAAAAGTATTATTAACTTTGATGTCAGTATATTTGTGGTGACCCTTTCTTAAAAAATTAACTTTCTCCAGACTGTGTGTATTACAAACTAAGACCAACAATACTTAAATTATTTTAATCCAATTGAAAATGATTGAAAATAATTATTTTGCATTTTAACTCCCTCAATTTATTTATGATACTATAAATAATACTCATCTCAGCCCACTGATTAGTTACTCAACTTACTTTCATGGCTAGGTACTGCACTAATATACTAAGTATGTTGCTTTAATCTGCATCTACAACTCTCAGTGTGGTTAGTGTTCCAAATTAGTAAGACTGATAATAAATTTTACCTCTACAGTTGCAATCAAATCAATCAATGATTCAGAAATATTAGAGGATTAAAACAATTTGTAATGTAAATATCATTTTTAAAGAAACTCAAAGTTTCTAAATAAATAAAGTAATCAATTCAGAAGATATTTTACCTGTAATAGCATAAAATTATTTGCAAATGAGGAGCTTACCTTTCTAAATCCTTTCGATCTGTTTGCACCAGATCCATGGATAAGGATAGGGTGAAAAAATACTGTGTCCCCTTCTTCCATTTCCAGATGCACTCTGCTTTGGCTGGGATCATAATTTTGAATGCCATGGTACATTTTATTGACACCACCCTGAATTAAAAAATATAATTAAAAAAAAGATTTGAATGAAAATAAATAAATATTTTATATTTTAACTATTTCTACTAAATTTACATATTTTTAATGTATTTTAACACCATAAACATATAACAAGGGGATTAAATTTATTTTGAATTTTTTAAATTACACTGTGATCATTATTTTTTTAAACACCATAGCAGTTTGGGTGTTATTTTCTGTTTTTACAGTCAATCAACTGTCAAAGAAAAACTGTTGTGCCAAGCTTAAAAAAAAATCCCCTTCCATTTCGCTGATACCAGTACATTGTAGTTCTGAATGACCATTTAATTGATTTAAAATTTCAACATACTACCTCATGCATAAGCAAAGACTATATTATTGCTGAAAGGCTAAAAATTTAAAAATACTGCTATAGATTTTATGTACATATATTTTCAACATTTCTGACCTCCCACTTTGGATATTCGTGCACCAGAAGCTCGCCTTTATGTGTGCCTGGTATAACCACAAGACAGCCATTTTCTCTGTTGATTTTCTGCATAGCTGTCCAGGAGCATACAATGCGATCAGCAGGTCTAAAAGGGAAGTAGTGCAAATCTTGGTGCATTGGGTGCCGTGATGTCATTTTACCTGATAAATATTATAATGATAAAATTTATATTTATGGTCATTTGTATTGAATTGTGGGAAAATTGAATTATTTCATTTTTATCTTCAAATTTTATATTTTTAAGTTTAAGCCTCAAGTTCTTTCATTTTAATGATTTTAGTATTTCCCTTTTCTTTCCTTCTTAATTGTGAGATCGATAAGTTAAAGAATAATAAGGTAATTTATTTGAACAAAAAAATTAATTAATTAAAAATTATAAATAACTCCTTAAACTTCAAACAGAAAGATTACAAAACTATTCACATCACAAAGCTTAGAAAGGTAAAAAGTAATAGTTGTACATTTCTACCTGAGTCAGGTGGTTTATTTATCAACATTGTATGCATGGCTATAACATCAGGGCCAGTGAAACATTCAACATATTGAACAATCTAGGAAGAATGAAAAGAGATAATAAAAAATGAATAAAAGTATATTTAAATATTAAATAGTGCTTTTAGGTGCAAAAACGAATCGCTGTTATAAGCACAATTCTTAACTATTCACAATGAAACTGATAATCTTAATTTGCACAAAAATGGTATTTTTGGTAGGCTACTTTGGTTCCACAGTAATAAAGGTAAATATTTAAATCTCCACACAAACACATATCACTTTCATGATTACCTCTGGCAATGCACAGTAATCAAACAATACATCATCTCTTTGAAAGTCCTGGATTTTTGTTATAGCCTGTTCACCAGGAACAAACTCTGAGTCCTTGATAGCAACATCTCTCATTATTGTAATTCCAGGAACTATAACTTCTTTTTTACAAATTGCTGTAAACCTATTGCTGATGTTTGAAAAAATAATCATATATATAACATATGGGCATAAGTGATATTTATCAAATATTTGTTTTAGTTTTAGTCTGTGGGTAATCAAAATAAGTAATCATACAATGTAGAATTGAGACGTATATATATTTTAAAAAAAATTTTATCCTAAATAATATTTAATTTCTTTAACCAGAGTATATAAATTTAACTAGAACTTATGGTTTTAAGTTGTAAGCAGGTAATAAATAATTGTGATTGTTAACTTCAAAGAGAGCTTTGCTTGGGACATTACCAAATAATTTCAAATTATTTTTAATTTCACACTGAAAAAAATCATACATTAAGTGATCATTCATTCATCTTGAAGGTATAATTTCTATGGTTGTTTTTTAACAAGCCTCTTAAAAAAACAAACCAAAAACATTACCGATATATGTCAAGTTTCTGTGGTGACACCGATTTTTTTATAACAATAAATCCATTATCTTCATAAAACTGACGCTGCTCAAGAGTCAACTTGGGATTATCAACAGTGTATTTGAAAGGGTATTTTACAGAGATTCCAGCCTGTGCTGATGCAGAAGTTACTTGTGGAGTCTTTTAGGAGTTAAAGAATTATTTTCTTTCATCAAATAATGTAATTGGCTGAAAATTAGTTAAAAATTTCAATATTTACAGCAAAAATATAAAAAAATTAGAATATAAAAATTAAGTGATTGAAACCCCCCCCCCAAAAACAATATATATATAATATAAAATTTGTTACAGCTTTTTACTTAAATTTTAAGTTATAGAGATTTAAATAAAATAAATCACTTGTTTCTGTAACATATAGGCCTGCTTGCAAATTAAGAATAAATTCATAGCTTGAAAATAAACTATAGACATTTTTAAACTAAAAGAAATTTTAAATAAAATTATTAACCTATCAAAGACTTAAATTTTCTATTAGACTTATTTAATTCATTAAATAAAAGAAGAAAAAAAATCTTAACAATCCTATGTATTTATCAGTCTCATTTAATTTCTAAAATGGATACAACATAAGAGCCAGTCTTGTATTGCTGAAGATGTCCAAAAATTGTCTTTAGTCTGTTACCAGTGCCAACCACATTGGTCTCTGCCATAATGACCAATACTGTTGTATTCCAAAAGGGAAAAAATGCATTAATATATTAATAAATTAAATAATTACGGTCAAATGCATTTACCAAGAAATAACATATTTTGAAAGTATAGCTATGAAACAATTACAAAATAAGACTTAAAACTAAATATTATGTGAGTGTTGTAGGTGATGTTCCATTTAAAATGTGCCGCTGTGCAGATATCTGACAGACACCACGCAGCAATTTAAAATTACCGCACAGCAAATTTTCTAAAATATTGCACAAAAAATGGATGCTGTGCAACTCTGCACAAGAGTTTTTTTACTTTGCACATGAACCAATGAACCTTAGAGTTAGAGGGAACATTGGTTGTAGGTAAGAATTCCAGGTTACAAAAATAATTTTCTTGTTTTAACTGCATAAATCATTGGTAGAAATGGGTGAACTAGATATGACTATAAGCCAGTAATTGTTATTTGATATTATAAATTATAAATAACAGAATCAAGTAAACATTTATAATATAATAGAGTGGTACATTAAATAGTTAAATATCAGATTAAAATTGAGTATAATTTAATATTATCTATTCTAAGTCTTACCCTAGATTAAATAAATTTTCTTTTGTTTGGTAACATTGGTGGTCAAATTCCTGCCCCTGGATGAGAGTAGAGCAGCTTTTAATTAGACAGTTAGAGAGAAAAAAAAATGATTATAATTTATTAGAAATTTTAAATTGAAAAATTGGGTCACATTAAAAATGAACAATGTAAAAACATGTTTTTGGGTAAAATAATTTTGATATATGCTAATATAATTTAATATAAAGAAAAAGTGTACTTTAAGTTTATAATATACGAAGTGTCTACTGCTACAACTAGTGGTAAAGAAATCAAAAGAACTTGATTGGTGTCCATATAACGACAAATAGTTGATTACAAATTAGTGCTATAATAGCTAAAATATAACACATATTAATGCATTTAATAAATTAAAAACGTAAGTTCTCACGAGAAAATTAAATTTCGCTGTGAAATAATATACGTGTAGAAACTGCAGGATTACCTAAATTCTACTAAAAAAAATATAAATAAATTATAAAAAAATACTAAAAATAATACATGTGTGACATCACACATGGCCTGACCCCCCCTCCCCCCTGTCACAAAGTGTCACACTTTCTTAGACCCCCCCCCCTCGGCGCGTGACGTACTTTATGGACGGCCCCTAATAATATTAATAAATTAATATTATCATATGAAATATGACTTCACACTTCACTTGCTTACAAAGTAAGAGCTGAAGACTTTAAAAAAAAATATATATATATATTTTAAGAACGCCGGTCTGATCCCTACAGGCATAGGTAATATGAATTAGGTCCTATTATTGGTAATTAAGCCTCACCCTAAATTTGGCCTAAATCCTAATTGTTGTGGTGTGAACAGTGGAGAGGTCAGAAATAGTTAGGCATATCGTTGTTTGTTGTTATTTTGTTGAGGCAAAGGACCTTTGAACTTTTGTTGCACCAATTGAGCCAGATTTGTTGACAAGTTATATTGTATTTGAATTATAAAAAAATAGCTGTCTCTATCATAAAGAAAAAATATACATTTATATATTGTGTATAAATTATAAATAAATTTAAATAATGCATGAAATAAAAATAAATTTTAAAGAGGCTATAGAAAATATTCACAGTTTGTTGTCATTGCTATACAATTTTCACTTCTGAATTTAAATTATTTATTTTAATCCACCCAGTGGGTGGATCAACCAGGCTCAAATTTTCGCATATTTACACATCTAATAATACTACACCAACTAAAGGTCTAACCAAAACATTGTACATATTTCTTATTTAATTATTTTGAATTACTGAAAAATCATTTTTAAATGTATACTTAAACTTACCAAGTCATAATCCAAGTCTAATGACATGGACGGGATTATTGTACCGTTAACGTTTGCGTTAGAACATTTGGGTAATACTAGTAATAAGTAATGGCAATATCAATAGTATAGATAGAGTTATGTCATGTCTGTAATCTACACATACACTGATTAACACTGTCAGTGTAATACTGTGTGCTACAATCATTGTATTTTAACAATGAGTCAATGTGGGTATTATTATCATACTTATACTGGATTCTTGATTGGAATTATGTTAGTTATAACTTTATTAATTTAATAGTATGATTATGATTTATGATGAATTTATTAATGAATTTAATGTTTACAAAACTATAATTGTAATTTATTATAATTAAACTATAATACATTGTAATCATTGTAAGTGTTTATTAATCTCTTATTAAATAGGTTATACTATTACTATTACTACTAGTGTGTTGTGTTGTTCGCCCGTCGTGATGATGACCACTCTCATCATATTTGATGTATTTGCCCTGTGCTAGGCTGCCACATGTGTCCTCTGGTGGCTTATTAACCCTATTCTAGCACGAAATTGGCGTCTGCATGTCGGACAAGAGATGGATGGGATCCCTTCAGGAAGGTATTGGATACGGTCATTCCTGGCTTGACGTTTTGACTTGGCAGCCTGTTGTCTATTAGCGTCACAGACAGCTGCGCCATTCCATATCATAGAGCGCCAGTGAGCTCGGTTACTGGCTGATGCTTCCCAGGAGTCATGTCCGATGTCGAAGGCCTTTAGAGCAGTTTTAAGTGCATCCTTGTAGCGCTTATGTGGACCTCTGCGTGCTCTATGGGGCCGTCCATAAAGTATGGCACGCTATTTTTTACCATTTTTACCGGTCACAAACTGTCACAAATCTTGGAACCCCCCCCCCACCAAAGTACGTCACACTTGAAAAATATTTTTTATTTTTATTAACAAATAATTAAAATTTAATAGAAAACACTGTGACGTCACACATGGCCGGACCCCTCCCTCCCCCCTGTCACAAACTGTCACACTTTCTTACACCCCTCCCCCCTCTGGAGCGTGAGGTACTTTATGTACTCTATGCCCTTCTATAAGCTCAACATAGAAGAGCCTCTTGGGGAGGCGATGGTTGGGCATGCGCACTACTTCCTCCGTCCAGCGTAGTTGGCTCTGCATGAGGCTAGTATGGATGCTGGGTAGTCATGACCTGGCTAATATTTCGGTGTCTGGAACTTTTTCCTGCCATTTTATATTGAGAATTTTTATTACGAATTATAATACAGTACTAGTACATGTATTAGTATTAGCAATTAAATTAGTATTAGCTGTTAAAAATTTATTAATAGGGCTGTTCACTGTTATCGATTAATTTAAATTTAATCGTTAACTTTTGAAAAATGTAACAATTAATTAATCGTTAATTTCGATTAAAGCCAAAAATAGAAATTTATGACGTCATTAAACTGAACATTTCAAGGGAAGTAACAAAAGAGGTAATTGCCTTTAAAAAAATTTTTATTGAGTTTTTTCCCCTGTCTCACAGAGATTGAAAATTAAGAATATTTTGAACTAAATTTTATGACAATGTGTTGATACTTGATCGGATGTTTGTGCCGAAGGGGGTACGTCAGCAATGTATTTGATCCTTTAAAAGAGAATTGTTTATTCGACTTTGCCATCATCAGTTAGCTTAAAAACAAACATGTTGCTCAACTTTCCAGTTATATGTTTAAATTTAATTGCGCTGATGCTGTCAGCCATTTTTTAGTTGACGTCTGCCGGTCCACATAAATTAATAAAATAAATTATAATATTGCACGGGAGAAGTTTGTACGTAAGAAATTTATAAATTATTATTAATTATTAATAATTAATTGTTTATTAATTAAAATTTTAAAAAATATTATAAATATTTTCTTTAATTTTAATCGAATTTTTATAGATTAAAATAATTTTAATAGATAAAAATTTGTAACGATTAATCGAGAAATTAATAGTTAATTTCCGCAGCCCTGCTTATTAATAATTTAAAATATATGATATTCTATAGGTAAAAATGCTATTGAAATAGAATATTTTAGCCTATATATAAAATAAAAAGTATGATCACCAATTACAAGTCAACAAATAAATTAATCTTTACTTTGTATTATTAGTTTAAATTTTGTTTTTTGACCCAATGCCTCTAAAAATATTAGCTTCATTTGTTAAAATATTTGATTAATTATGATAAATTTAACAGCAAAAAAAAAGCTTCCTTTTTTTAAAAAAAAGGATTTTTTAAAGCGTAAACTTTAAAATCAATTATTTAATAAGGAAATTGATATAAAAAAATTATTTTTTTTAAACTAAATTATTAACAATAACAAAATTTCAAATCATTGACATTTTATTGAACTTATATCTAAATATATCTCCTAACAATATTACATTTTTATCTCATTAAATACTAAAGTTTTGAGCGTTATTATACAAAAGACCAAAAAAAAGGGTACAAAATGTGAAGGAAAACACCATGACCATAGTGAAAAATGTGATTATGAGGTCTTAGAATTAGAAAAATAATCATAACTTTTGAAACATTTGAGTCTTGAGCTACAAATCTGATCTTTATGTTTTTGTTAATCATTTAAAAGGTTCTATACAGCTGTATAAATAGTTTTGAAATTTTCACCCAAGTGTAGTAGTATAGCTTTACACTTTACTTGAGGAATTTATCTCATTCTCATACTTAACAAAATAACATTTTATTATCGCTTCTACTTCTACAGAAACACATTCTTAGTAACTTTTGTAAACATCCAAAATCCCATGGATTTTAATCCCTTATTACTTATTGGATCTCATTCCTAAGTGCAGTGGGCTCAGTGGGACCACAATAATCGCGAAGATCCATCAAAATATCATAAGTGAGAGCGTTAATTTGATTTTGATGTTAATTTTCAATGAAACATCACTTAAACCCAAAAGGCCTTAATATTAATAATTATAATATAAGAGAAAATTAATTTGATTTTTTCTAGAAACTTAAAAAATTTTAGATTTAAATTACAAAATACCACCCCTAAATTCCAAGAGGCTTATGACTTTTAAAATATGAAAAGATCTAAACTACAACAAAAGACAATAACCATAGGCCTAATAATTTTTCATTTAATTTCAAGCTGTGCCAACGATAAATAGTTGAGTACCAATTAAAAACTTTACCCCATAGATATTGGATATATAACGAAAGAGTTCTTAGCTTTAAATTCTTTTAAAGACGGGAACATTCTGGCAAATATATTTATATTTTTTATAATCCATTGATATTTCATTATACAAGCTATCAAGTGTTGTCAAAGTCAATGGTTATGAGAATTCCTAAAAATTTGGGTCAATAGGTTTTTATATAACTCAGGGGTCGGCAAACAGGGGTAAATTACTCCATTTAGGGTAAAAATGGAATTCTTGGGGGTAATGCAGAGAAGTTTACAAACTATCATTGGGTTGCACATCTTGCATACTTAGCTAATATTTTTGAGCATGGGAATGTGTTGAACAAAGAATTGAAAGGAACAAATCTCAGTATAATCTCAGCCAGAGAAAAGATTGCAGAATTTGGATTAAAGCTTTCATATTGAAAACAAAAAGGAGAATGAAACAAGTTAGGGGGCTTTTCAAAGTTGGCCTTGCACTTGGAAGATTATGGAAATATAACTTTTGACAAAATCAAGGATACAGTTATCAGACATCTTACCAAGTGGAAAAAACCGTTCACTTTTTACTTTCCAGTTATTGGTTCACATAATGTCAGTTGGATTGTAGTTATAGATCCCTTTTGATGTGACATTGTGGATGTACCAGATGAGCCTCAATGATTGGCAGAAATAATGAGGCACATATTGAATTTGCAAGCAAAGCAGATCTTTGCAAACAAAATGCGGCCCTTGGTCATGAAGCAGGGAATATTATAAATAGAAGTAAAAAAAAGATTTTAAAAAACCACGTTTTTATAAGCGGACTAAAAAGAAGAAAATAATTTTAAACTTATAAGTTCGAGTAATTTAATTTGATATGATTAAAAACGTGGGGCGGGCGCTTATGAGGTTTAATATATGCAGTTCATTCATTCTCTCACTTATATATATAGATCTCTCTTTTGCCTTCTAAATTATAAATCTTTAATTTTTATACCAAACACCCGCCCGATATAGTCATATTAAATGAAATTACTTGAACTTATAAGTTTTAAATTATTTTCTTCTTTTTAGTCCGCTTATAAAAATGTGGTTTTTAAAAATCTTTTTTTTTACTTCTATTTATTTTATTCTTTTTATTCTAAGTGTATGCTATGGTGAGTTTTGAAGTATTGATTATGTTCAAATATAATACGCATTGCCCGACAAACATTTACAGACTGGAAATGACTGATCTCCCCTTGATGTTAAACATGGTTGATGTGGTCGGGGTTGGTGTGAACTCGGCATGTGAATGTAATGTAAACAAGAGCAGACGGATAATACATATGCTTATATATAGATAAACTAAAAAGTTCAATAATTTAATAACGGTACATTCGATCGATCTGAAATTTTGATACAATGCATCATCCAAGATCTATCTGTGGTAAAATTTTGAGATCTCTAGGACCATCAGAAGTGGTTTAATTTTACGTTGGCAGATTTGAAAAATTGTGGACAAACAGGAACGAAAGCGAGTTAATAAAAACGTGGTAAAAAAATGAGTTTAATAACCTTCAGTATTTTATAATGATAATCAAATGCACCTTTTATAATTTTATCTAGATGCTTACTCTTGTATTATATATTACAGGTGCTCCTTATATAGAGAATATTTTTTCATCATACACTTATCCATGATTTGAGTTTGACTCTAATCAAGCACTTGTATTAGAGTTTTGAATGTTTAAGTGTGTTTTTTCCCCCCTGGTTTGTTCATATGCTTTTCCTATTTGGGGGATTGAGGCCATAATCTTCTAATGCCATCTTTCCCCCCTTACACGTATAGGGATTGCTGACAGACCATTAACTGTTCAAGCTTTCTTATCAAAAATTATATTTATAAATAATTAATCCTGTAACAAACACTCCTAAACCAATCTCCTTATCGCTTCTTAAGATTAGTTGATCATGTCAACCTCATTCAATATCCCTCTTCCATTTAGATTTAAGTTACTGTTGTTAAAATGTTAATGAATGGCTATTTATAAAATTTCCAGGTTTTCTTTGACTTGAAGAAAATTGAACAAAGTAAAAAGCAACCAATTGAAGATTTTCTGGAAATTGTTGATTTGTGATTGAATGATGATTGACAATTTATCACATTAATTCAAAGGCTTTCTAAATTCCTTAGCAATATTATAAGGAAGTTGCTAAAGTTGTAATAAAAAATAATTTAAAAAAAAACACACATGTTTTTATTTAATATTTTTTTCTTTTCTTTTTTACCTCAGCCATGTTAACTTTCCTCCTTTTTACTTATTAAGACCATTAAGAGTTAATTATCCACAATTGCTGGATTTTAAATACACTGTATATAATCATTTATTTTTTTAAAAATTAGTTATATTCTAAAAAGTCAAACTTTTGTTAATAAAATTTAATTAAGAATATCTTTAAAAAATTATTAAATAATATTGTAATGATAACTTTGATTTAGGCTGTATAATAGTTATCACATATTACTTTATTGGACCATATCTGTGCCCTGTAAAGGGTAGTGATTTATAGTTACATTTACCTAGGCTAGGTCATACCTGACATCAAAGTCCAAGTTATTTTTAAGTGAAAGTCTGTTATTAATGTTTAGGCCTTGTAAAAAAGGTTAGGCTATAAAATTGGCCATATCAGTATCAGTTGATAAGGTGCATAACTTTGAACGGTAAAGTTTGACTCTTTTGGATAAGATAGTGCTTGTGCTTTTTTCAGCAAGTAAATTGTGATAAAGCAGAAATTCAGTTTTGACTATACTTGAACTTTTTATGATAGATCTTGAAACAAAAAAGGAAAATTAAGAATTACCCTGGATGGAGATGAGAAATGAAAGATTCACACTTTAAAGAAAGATAATATTCTAAGTTTTGAAAAAAAAAGAAGTCTTGTTTTGCTTCAGGTATAGTTTTAATTATTCCAAGTTGTTACAACAATGACTCTAAAGTTTTGGCAAAATCTGTCAATTTCAAGTGAGCCACTAAAAGCTTTTGCAAACATTGAAAGTGTTTTCCGGTCTGGACTATACAAATCAATAAACCAACTGAATATGATTGTTTCAAATGTAGCTATTGGCATGGAAAAGGTAATTTTCAAACACCAAAACACGGTTTATTAATCATAACTGCAATTTTAATGCATTAGCATTGGACAAAAAATAATAATGCAAGAATTATTGCCTCAATATATGAGTATGAATGCAATATTTATATTTCTGTTTAGCTGTAGCAATTTAATTTTTAGAATTTAAATTTCTTTTTATTTAGTTGCATATTATTTTTCTAACTTTAATGATAACCTTGTGATTTAAAAAAAATTAATTTATTAATAAAGTAAAACTTAACTTCATTAGTGGATAAATCTGCAGTTAGTTGTTTTTTAATAAATATTTTTCTATGACTTTTGGAAAATTGCAGAGGATTATTTTTTTAGGCAGGTGCCATAAGTTACAATTATATTTTAGTTTGACAAAATTATGCTGTTTATTTATATAACCACCAATTTTTTCCGTGGTACTGCCATAGAATTTGTTGTTTGTTATCCATGTTATGTTTGAACCAGCTTTATGAACATATTTACTTTTAAATATAAATGTATCTTTTTACAGTTAAACATGGATTTGGACAGTAGCATAGTGACCTTGGATCAAATAAAGGAAACCTATTCTTATCTCAAATTGACACGCCAAATTATCCGCACCCCAACCCTGCTTCATGTACAAAGTCTGTTCCAAGAAACTAATGAGACATTTGAAACAAAGAATAACAATGAGGTGGAGGTGCCTGTAGCTAAACCACTAAATATATCAGATGTTGATTTATATCTTAAGCTGGAAAACATGCAAACAACAGGTAGATTCATTAGTTAGAAATGTTTGACTATCACTACAGGAATTATAACGTCTTTCATTATTTCTTTATATTCAAACTAAAATTAAATATTCAAAATAAATTTCAACTAAGGTCAAAGTTAAAAAGGAAATATAGAAACTATGTAGCTTTTCAGGCATTTTAATGACAAATAAAAACAACCCGTAAAAAACCAAGTTTTTGACTATAAATCCTTTATGTATGAGACGTAACTAAAAGAATGTTCATTATAACAGGCAGCGCAAGACCATCCAAAAATACAAAATTGCAGTTGTGTCGTAAAACGTGTTTAATATAATGCGCACCGATCAGGAATATGTTTATAAAAAGTGCTGTCAATAAAATACGCACCTTATTGCGCGACAGAAAGGTTGTTAAATATAATACTCACTGCGACGCTCTATCTCAAAAAATAGCATGATACATAGGAATAAATAAAATAATCTAAAAAATCAATAATTTAATTACGGTACATGCGATCGATCTGAAATTTTGATACATTGTTTTTATTATCGGGACGAAACTGCCTGCAAAATTTCAACTCGCTGGCTTACGAGCAAGTGGGTTAAAAATCGATCAAAAGTTTTGGCGACAAGGGCGGGCGGGCGGCCGCAGACACCACGAGTTAATATAAAGGATTTAAAAAGAAGCTCAAGTGTGCTCAAAACAAAAGAACTGCATATTTGATTGATGTTGCATTTAATATTGATAGTTCAAATTTCGTTACTTTAACTATTAACTTTAGAATTATGAAAGGTATTTTCCTTTTTATCAAGCTTTTGTTAATTATCAGCTCGTAAATTCCCTAATATTAAACTGACTCTGTTACTTGTAGCAGTTAAATAATGTAAAATTTCTTATTAGGATCCTTTAAGATTCGTGGAGTTCTGAACCAAATGCGTAAAATTCAACAGAAGTATGGGAAGCAGGTGAAATTGGTCACAATGTCAGCAGGAAATTATGGAAAGGCATTTGCACATGTTGTTGGCAGACTCAAAATAAAGTCAATGTGTGTAATGCCCAAAACAGCGCCAGAAAACAGAGTCTCACTTATAGAGGTAATTGGTAATATTTTTGTTTAAAATAATAATTGTAAGTAAACAAACTAGAATTTTAATGAAATATTATTTATTTTATCATTTTAAACTGCATATGCTATAAATATTTCAATAAAAATTAAAGGACATCTTAAGTAAGAGAAAACATTTTTGAAGTTTATTAAATTAGTTTCGTCTGGAAATGGATTAAAACTAGTTTTATTCACCTTAGTGTGATTCTCTACTTAATAAACTTTAGTTTAGAAATTTTCACCTTTTAAAGAAGCAGCATGTAGTAATGGTGTTTAGCAGGGCCGGTCTCTGGGCTACTGCAACCTATGTGGCGGCAGTGGGCCCCTCTCTTTCATAGGCCCCGCCTTTCTTAATTTTCTCTTACTATCTTTATTAATTCCTTATCCCTACCCAGACAGGGCCCAGCGCAATCCATTTCGCATACTAAACTGCATAGGGCCCCGGAATGGCTAAGACCAGCTCTAGTGTTTAGTAAATTAATCATTTATCTTATTCTACAATGTTGATTTCTTTAGACTCGTATTTAACTCAGTGTTTCTTACTGTAACTACATGTCTTTGAAATTTTCACTCACATTAAAAAATTGTTATTCCAGAACATGGGTGTGGAAGTGAGGAAGAGGCCAACCAATGAGCTACAGGCAGAAGTAGACAGACTGGTCAAGGAGGAGGATTATGTTTTTTGTCATCCATTTGATGATATCGATCTCATTGCAGGATACGCAAGGTATGAATTTTTTCTGTTTGGAGTTGCATATCATGCAAGATACATATTGAAATTTTATTAAAAATTTGTCATTCTTGTAAGGATTGAGTCTGATATGACCCTCCAGTGTTCTGTGCTGCCCCTGGAGGCTGGCATTTAATTTAAATAGTTGTTCCTGAAATTAGACAAACTTTAACAGTTTCATAAGATACATACTTTTTTCACACATTTATGTAATATTGAAAACATTTTCTCCATTAAATTTAGTGTTTTGTGGGGAAAATTAGTTTTTATCAACCATGCAATATTGATGTCAACAATTTATTGTTAACTATCTTGAAGCACACTGCACACCTTTAAAAAGTGTGGCTCTTTGATGTTTAGTTCCTCACTGGTGGGGCCCTTTATCTGAAAATTTCATTTAACACTGCCATAGGTATCAGAAAGGAAAACTGCTACTATAAAAAAAAATCCCCAAATAAGACACTTGAAAAACTACAATCCTGTTTTGGTGCATTTGTTTTGTTTTTAAATGTTAATGTAAATAGTCTGTACTGTACGAGATGTGAATGTGCGTGGGTGGGGTTGAAAAATATCAATTCAGTTCAGTGGCATAGCAAAAGTGCGCCCTTGGCTTATCAGCTTTGATTTTTTTTGTATTTATGCTTTTGGTAAATCCTTTTCCGAAGATCTGTTTGAAATTAAGAATTATTATTATTTCTTATTAATTTTCTTTAACTTTGTAACATTACAAAGTTTCTTACATATGATTTTACCAGTTCTGCACTGGAGCTGCTGGAAGATGTGCCTGATCCTGATGTTGTTGTTGTCTGTTGTGGTGGGGGAGGGTTGGTGTCAGGTGTAGCTGCTGGCATCTCATTGTCTGGCCGGAAAAAATGCAGAATTTATGCAGTTGAACCAGAAGGAGGTAGATTTTGCACACGGTGCCCTAATTGTAATATATACAGATACAATATTTAATGTTCAAAACATTTAAATTTCATTCTTAAACTTTCAACTTAGTTTAGTTCAATATGAAATTTTAATTTTAAAAAAAATAAAATAATTAATTTAATTTGTTTGAGCGGGCGCACTCTTTCTTTCCACTTTTTACGTATTGATATGCTCTATCTGTTACAGCACCAACAATGTATGAGAGTTTTAAATCAAGAAGACCTCTAACTCTTCCAGATGTTAAATCAGTTGCTTCTGGGTTAGCTCCCCCATATGCAGGTTTGTGAAACAGCTTTTGAATAAACAAAATAATTTGCTTTTAAATTTTAAAATACAACTTTTATGTATTTACCTCACATAAATAAATGTCAAAGATGACCTAAAAAAATTGAACATTTGTTATACTGCTATTTTCCTAGGTACAATCTGTTACCGGCACTGCCGCTGGTTTGTTGAGGACATATTGTTGGTATCTGACGAAGAGATCATTCAAGCGATGAGGCTGCTGTTCCACAGAGGAATCAAGGCAGAGCCCTCGGGATGTGCAGCTCTTGCTGCCTTGCTGAATGGGAAAGTCCCAGATGTGGAAGGAAAGAAAGTTGTTGTGTACATTAGTGGAGGGAATGTGACCCCTTCAGAATTAGCTCTTTATATTCCTGAAGGTGTGTGAGAAGTGCCTGAGGTACGTGCAGATTGGAATCATGTCCCAGTCATGAAATGAGTAGAGTGCTGAATGTTGGCTCAAAAAGTTGGCGTTAGCGGATAAAATTCTCAGTAGATGTAGAAGTGCTGGCACTACCTACAGGATTGCTTGTGGATTGAATAAGAAAATATTTTCTTAATATAAATTTAATTCTTTAACACAAGTTTTAAAAAAATCATTCAAAAAGAGCCATAAACAGAAAAGGAGCTTTTAACAACCAGAAATGTTTACTTAGTTATGCAAAACATCTATGTATTATTCAACACTATTTAATTCACTTTATAAAAGTAGCGATTAACGTATTTTCTACTCATCCATTGGACTAGAAAATTCTTAAAACTTACCTGCACTTGTGATTAAAAGGTCTGATGATTGTTATCTATTTATGTGTTGCAAACAAGATGATATATTTATTTAAAATATTCAGATGACTGTTATCTATTTATGTGTTTCAAACAAGATCCTATATTTATTTACAATATTCAGATGACATTATTTTGTCAGAGGTGGTCCTCATTATACCATCTGTTATTAGCTCTGTTATGCATTCAACTGAGTTGATTAGCTTTGATTCAGAAAGCCAGTAAATATCCTTTATATAAATGGTCATTGGAGAAATGTGCTTATGTTAGACAAAATCCATGACAAGTTATCGCTATAAAGGTAGTTTTATGTTATCATTCATACCCAACATCTGAACTTTCTTTGACTTTCAGAAAGAGAGTACGTAAGTCAGTTTGATTTAGAAACTGTTCTGGGAGCTGATGTGAATTTTATTTTAAAGAACAAATGAATAAGTCTCCTTTCTTAATAACTCAACTCAATATTGACATTGGCCAATATTTATGCCAAAAGGTCTTAAGACAGAAGGGGGTTACACAATGATAAGTCGGTGGCGTCACTGGCATTACCCTGTGTGTTAAACTGAGGCTATGACCCTCAGGTATTTTTAGACTTTCCTCATAGATGTCATTAAGTCTGTCTGCTGTTGCAACAAACTGAGCTGATTCAGGTACTTCAATTTGTACCCTACTCTGATGGCACCCTGCTCCGGCTTGTGACACCTTGTTCTTGTAGGAAACTGTTGTGGTGAGACATTGCTCCGATAGCGACCATCTCATGTACAAACTGCCCTGGTGTATATCCTGATAAGGTGCCAACCTGCTCTGGTGGTAATATGCTGCTGTACAACCTACTCTGCTGACAAAGTGCTTTTTATGTTGAGAAATTTTTCTAGTTGCAACCAGCTATGGTGGAGAGTGGAGACCTGCTAAAGCGTCACACTGCTTATTTTTTAAATATGTGTGTTATATTTTGATACGAACTTGGTCAAACACTGTCATTATTTTTATTTGATGTCTACCCCTGTGCAGTATGTACCTCCTACTTGTACTATTTATTCAAATATTCTGTGACCATTTCACCATGTTGCATAAGACTGTGTCTCAGTGATAAGTATGTTCTTTAACTGAAGTTTAAGTTTGGATCCATGTTCAGTGGCAGTTATGTTTTATTTTGTTTACAAATAAATAGATTATTCAAATCTGATATTAAAGCTTAGGAAATAGAAGAAAACTTCATGCTCTCTATCAAAAACTGTGTACAGTGGTTAATAAACTCTGCCTTGCTTTGCTCAAAGCAGAGGAATGATATCCAATATCTTTGAAAGTGTTGATGTACAACTTAAGTTACCCTAAACGAGATATTGAAGAAAATTTTATACATTTATTTAGCCCAGCATAAGTTAAGCATAATTGAGCATAATCCTACTAAAACAATACAAATTAAAATGTTAACCATATATGAAATATATTTAATTGTGGTAACATCCTTACTGTCCTGAATAGAAACGTTTTTAAAATATAGTTTTGTGGGTGTTAGAGATGTGTTGTTTTTTTTTGGAAGGGAAGATAAAATATATCTTTAATCATGTGACCCCATATTAATGAAAAACATCTGAGTCACCATTCTAGCTCTCCTACAGGCTTAATTTTGAAGTGGCACATTTTTTCTAATTGTTAACCTTCTGCCTGTGATTTAAAATGAGTTACTCTTTTTAGTACGGCTTGGGCAAATAAAATGTAAATGCTAAAAAAATCAATCTGAATTTAAAAACTACAATTTCTTCGATCTCACCTTAATTACATGACAGCGTATTTTGAAAAGAAATCCATTTATTTAAAATAAAAAGTTTGTGCCTGTGAATCTTACACATTTCTTTTAATGTATAACCATATATATTGCTGTGATGTTGTATTTTGGCAATTTCAAGCTATTCTTTTATATGAAATATATAACTGCATTGTTAGTGTCATAAAAAATGGCTCAGGGAATCATTATTGGCAATTTTATTAATGGTGCACACAATAAAACATTTGTTGTTAACTAGTCACTTTACAGCATTGTATAATGTTGAAATTAAATAATCACATGTGAAATATTATTCTATTAATTTTTTCACAATCCAATCTTTATACATTGTTATTCTTTTACATGTCAATCTTAATCATTTAAAAAATTTTGCAACAACCTATCTTGGAAGATACTTGACAATAAAAAATGTGAATTTTAAAATAATAATAGCCAAGGAGTTTTTGAATTTTTTTTACATAATTCTCTGTCTCTTATTTTTAAATGCATAGATTTAAATGGTTTAAATTTTTTTACACATTCTAATTCTAATGCTTTTAAAGATAAAGAATACATTGTCAAATAAGGTAAATATGATAAGACAATTTAAAAAGCAAAGGCAGGCTTACTGATTTATGGTCACAGCTTATTTATATAAATATTAACCAGGAGAGAATGATATCTGTATAGTCACAAAGTATTTAAACAAAATATATATGTGTGATTTTTTTTTAAACAGTCCAAACACATCAAATTATAAATGTAACTTTGGGTTAAAAAATAATGTATTTATAAGACTTAATGTTTTCAGGTTCTCTTCATTTTCAAAACATTAAAAGCATCATCCAACAGATAAAAGTTACATACTTTATTTCTCATCATATACTCTTCTTTTATCAATTAACTCATTCCAACAATTATTACTAATAAAATATTACAAAAGTCACAGCCATGAGTTAAAATTTTTATCAAACAATAATGATAATACTGTTTTTTATAGGCAAATGGTAAACCTGCAAAATGACATTTCATAGATCCTGCCCAAGATCAATCAAATGAAGTTAATATATTTGAGTTTATAAATGAATGTGAGTGCCTTTACTTATAAAAAGTGATAGCTTTGATGGAAAACTGATTATGGTGTTTTATCCAAACAGGATATTACATAGATATCCAAATGTTCTGATGGTTTATTCCTCCAAATAATTAATTGAAAGAAACAAACACTCTTTTTATTTTCAACATCTGTGGTTAAAATTAATTTGAGGACTGGGACACATTGGTGGGCTCCCTGTCTTCCTGGAGAAGGGTAGGCAACCTTGCAAAAGAAAAAAAATTAAGACATTTATAATTTCAAAAATAATAATTTTAAAGGTTACTTCAAAATAACTTTAGTAGCTTTTTCATTACTGACATTGAATACTTTGTGTAAACCAGTTTACGGAAATATAATTGGTCAAAGGTTTATTGAACATAAATTACGTCAAAGTCATAAATTTCAAAAGTATTAAAAATGAATTAAAATTAATTATATTATCTAGACCAGTGGTTCTTAACCGGTGCTCCGCGGAGCACTGGTGCTCCGCGAGGTACTTGCAAGTGCTCCGCGAAATTATGAGTTAAGTTCGGATCATAATGTTAAAAAAGTATTATTAATTCCCAATTCGTTTTTGGTTTTTACAGTAATACCCCATAATGGACAAATTTCTTATCAAACGAAAAGCGATTGATTCGGAAGAACAAAATACTAAAAATGGACCGAGTACAAGTGGAAGCGGTAGTAATACTCTTGCTGCATATATTGTGTCTGATACAAACGTTAAAATTAAAAGAAGAAAAATTAATCGACAGTATTCTGAAGAATATTTAAGTTTTGGATTTACATACATTTGTGAGAAAGAATATCACATTCCACAATGTATTGTATGTGGAGAAAAATTATCCAACAGCACGATGGTTCCTACCAAGTTGAAACGTCACCTTTCTACAAATCACGCCAACCTTGCTACAAAAACTAAAGATTATTTCAAACGATTGTTAGATACGCAAGCTAAACAAGTAAAATATTTTGAAAAAACTCTGAAAATTTCCGATAAGGCACAATTGGCGTCATATAAGGTTGGTGAAATGATTGCTGTTCAGTTAAAACCACATGCTATAACAGAGTCTTTAATTATACCTGCATGTTGTGAAATGGTTAAAATTATGTTTGGCTATGAAGCAACAAAGGAAATAATGAAAATTCCTCGTTCAAATGATACAATAAAAAATAGAATTAAAAATGTGTCGGATGATATTGAGAAAACAGTTGCCGATAAGTTTTCCAAACGGCATTTTGCTCTGCAAATTGACGAGTCCACTGACATAAGTGGAAAAGCTCATATACTAGGGTTCGTTCGTTTCATTCATGAAAACGAAATAGTGAATCAATTTCTATGCTGTCTTGAGCTTACCGAACGTTCGACAGGACAAGATGTCTTTGATTCTATTTCTTCCTATTTTGAACAATTCAAAATATCATGGGAGTTGTGTGTGGGAATTTGTACGGACGGTGCTCCATCAATGGTAGGCTCATTAAAAGGGTTTGTGACTCTCGCCAAGAAAAGAAACGCCAATATTATATCTACTCACTGTTTTTTGCACAGAGAATCTCTGGTGTCCAAAACATTACCAGTAGCATTAAAACCTGTGCTAGACAAAGTTGTAAATATGGTAAACTTCATAAAATCGAGACCTTTGAAAATAAGCGTCTTTAAAAATCTTTGCATCTCTATGGAAGCCAAGTACGAATCTTTGCTTTTGCATTCTGAAGTGAGATGGTTATCCAGAGGAAAAGTGTTACGTCGTTTCTTAAAACTGAAGGATGAATTGATGACCTTTTTCCAAAATGAAAATATGGATGATTTTGTGGAATATCTTCAAAATGACATTTGGTGTGCTAAATTGGCATATTTAGCTGATATGTTTGATTATTTCAATTGTGTTAATACCAGCCTTCAAGGAAGAATAGAAAATTTTTTAACATTGGCCGACAAATTGACAGCCTTTAGGAAAAAAGTTATTTTTTGGAAAAATCGTTTGTTGGAGAAAAAGAAAGTAGATATCTTACCTTCTCTTAATGATAACACTACCGACGAAATTATTTCAGCAGTAACAGAGCATTTAACTTTATTAGAAGAAAAGATTGAATTTTATTTTCCATCAATAAACGTAGAAACATATGACTGGATACGTAATCCCTTTGCCACGGTTGATACATCAAATAGTAAGTTGTCATACCAAGAAGAAGAAGAATTAATCAACCTATCATCGGATCGGACACTTAAAATAAAATTTTCCGAAATGGTTCGGGAGGAATTTTGGATCTTTGTGCAACAAGAATACTCAGCTCTCTCCATGAAGGCACTTAAAATCCTGTTGCAATTTTCAACATCATATTTGTGTGAATTCGGTTTCTCGATAGTCACCAACATAAAAACTAAAAAAAACGAGCAACACTTACTAATTTGGATGAAGAATTGAGGGTAGCTATTTCTAAGATTAGGCCTAATATCACTGAAATTTGTAAAAACCGTCAAACTCAGGTTTCACATTAAATCTTTTTATTTTTCTGAATTAAATTTTGCTCAATGTTATTTTTTTACTTATTAAATTTATGTTTATTAAACATTTGTTTGTCATAATTTTAAACTCTTATGTTATAATATTTTATTTTCAATAAAAGTCGTACGTATGAGTATTTGATTGTTTTTTTTTACTCCTTGATTTTGGTGCTCCCCAAATTTTTGTCATGACCAAAAGTGCTCCCCGACTTCAAAAGGTTAAGAACCACTGATCTAGACCAAGGGTCGGGGAAATTTTTTGCCCATTACACAAAAATATAAAAGTTTATGTTGACGTTACCCCAAAGGCGCAAGTCCTGCCCACACGCCTCGGCGTTAGGGGGAGCTATTTAAAACCCCACCCCTGCCTCAAAATTGAATATAGTGAGTTTTAGAAGCCTGGCAAGTGTCTAAAAATGACATTGAAAAGGATTTTGCATAGATATTTTAACTCAAAACTACACGGAGGAATCGTATTTCATGGGGAATTTATTTGATACAATTATTAAGTTTACAGTTAAATATAGTAGTTATAACGGTGATAAGCTTAACGTCACTGGCCATTCTTTTATAATGATAAATCGGACATAATGCAGTAAAGTTGGATAAACACAAAGTTACTTAAACAATTTCATTTAAATTGGTGCCTTGAATGTCAGGGCAAGTTGGATACTATCTTCAGGGTCCAATCGATTTTGCAGCTTTGTTTTTATCTTCACTAGAGTAGAAAATCCTTTTTCAAAAAGGTATGTTGTTGCAAGAGGCAAAAACGTTTTGAAGGCCACCTCAAGTTCAATTTTGAAAGCTTATGCAGCATTTGACATCCAGAAATGTGTCAGATATACTTTGTTTGCAAATTCAATGCTTGCCTCATTATTGGCTTGAAGTTCAAGAAGTGTCTCTGCCAACCATTGAGGCTCATCTGGTACACCCGCAATGTCACAATATATTTAGGCGATTTTATATGTCCCCAATTAGTCTGCGTTACCCCCAAGAATTCCCTTTTTACCCCAAATGGGATTATTCACCCCTGTTTGCCGACCCCTGATCTAGAAACTGAATGAAAGATGAAGTAGTTAAAACTCAAACACATACGTAGCATATTTTGAAATTAAATCTCTCCTGTCCTGTTTGATGTCCTTTATTTCAATTTTCCCTTCAAGCAGGTCTCTTGCAAGTTGTTTGTTTTGGAAGTTTGAATCTCTTTTAAGAGGGTTTCCTAGTGGGTTGTGATCACGTTGGCGGGCTGACAGGAAGATCAATATTTTTTACTGATATAATTTTAAAACTAACTTCACAAGAAATTCCTCCCTTGTTTTAAATAAAATAAAAATCTAGAGTAAGAATTATATCTTAAACTCTTAAATGAGTTGAGGAATTAAATAAATTTTCTAATTTGATTCAATTAATGACACATTTATTTTTTTAAAATTCAGTAAATTTTAAAGTTTATTTACATAATGTAAATAACATTTGAAGAAAAAGAATTGACTGAAAATAATTTTATTAATTCATTTAATTAAAATTAATTAAGAAACTATAATGCCAATAATAATTTAAAATATCTCTTTCCTAATAAATTTTTACAAAGGAAATATAATGCAACATACGTATTCCTGATGGTTTGCGGAGCATATGCTCATATTTATTGTTATTCATATCAAGTGGGTTATCCACTATGTTGTCATGCATTGACAGGAACAAAGGAATATAACAGATGTAGTCTAAGAAGGAAATCTGTCAATAGCATACAAAAAAAAATTGTTTAAAATTTGTTAAAAACTGTGACATGCTACACAAACTTCCGCATCCATTTCAATACAGTTATTTCATTTTCATTTTAACAAGGGATCATATGTGATATATCACACTCAAGTAAACAAGGATATTCAAGTAATTTGAAATTTATTTTACCTCATTGTACATATTGGGCTGCAGCTTCTCCATGATGAACTCTTGCTGTTTCCAATTCAAGCCTCCAGCGATGAGCTCAATTTTGAGAGAGTCTGCTTTTATGAAATTAGGATCCCTGTCTGCTTTGACATTTGTGTAAAACATGGCCTTGTACAAAGTCATCTTGCGTTCTATGTCCAGGAGGTCGCATATCTCCAGTAGATGTTTGCTTAAAGGGCTTTACAGATAAGATTTGAATTAGATATTCATAGTAAGATGAATGGTTTAATATTATTTGTATATATAAAAAAAAAGAAAAGACATGCTATATACATGTACTTAAGTAATCTCAAGGAAATTTTGAATTAATAAATTAAAATGTGTGTTGATTTGTTTTCTTCCTTTGTGGACTTACATGCACAGAAAATATAAAATTATAATTTTTAATTTTGCAATGCTAATAAAAGAGACACAAAAAAACAAAAATGATATGTAACAAAATCAAACTTAGTTAACTTACTCCATTTGTGTGACCCTCTCACACAAGGCAGAAATAACAGCAAACATTCGGAAAGTTACTTGACTGGCATCATCAATTTTTAGTACCTTGTACGAAAGAGAATATTGATTGAATTGTTACTTTTTCAAAGAATATTAAGATGATGTTTTCACAGCAATGAACTCTCAAACATAATAAAATACCAAAATACGCTTCATACAATTCTAACTAAATGTTTTGAAAGACTTTTCTTTGACAATACATGTATGTAATTTAGTTAGCTTGATCAAACCCTAAACGATAATATTTTTTTAAAAAGTATAAAAAAGCCACCTTAAACACATATTCAAGCTGTTTGGATGTCAGGTGATTCACACTGGCTACACCTTCAATGGCTTGCTTTGTTTCCTGACAATATAAGATCAGTTCAGATCAAATCTTCTACTTCCATTTCTTAAAATTCATTACTCATTAAATACCGGCCTACATTAAAAAAATAAGCATCAGTATTTCAAGAATGAAATATATAAAACCTGTAAGTTTAATTGACTATTAAAAATTATGTAAGATCTAAAATTAAAAATCTTGCCAATTTGTTATTATAAATGAGCAATTGATGTTTGATTCACCTTTGATCTAATAACTGTATCAAAATCGTCATCTTCAACAACAAAAGCTCTTGCATAAGATTCCAGTTTTTTTGAGTCTACCAGTTTGTAATGGGACAAAAAGTCTATGTCCCCTAAAAGAAATTTTAAAAAAATACAAATTTAGTAAGTTGTGGCGAACATTTGATTTGTTTAAAATATGAGTTTTTTGGGTCAAATTTCAGTTAAGCGCCAAATTTAAATCTAAAATTTAATTCACACAGAAAGTATTGAAAAAAAAAGTTAAAATATTTATTCAATTGTCACTTCTTATAAAGATATTTCTGTTGGTATTTATGTTATGGTTGGCTAATGACTATTTAAATACATTTTCAAGATGTCCATTAACATTTAAAAAAAAATTTTAAGAAATAAGTCATTTTTCTCCAACCTCTTTCATCAAGATCTTTGGCATAAGTGTCATCATCCTGAAGCCCTGATTGGTCAAGGACTCTCTTCATGTGGTCAAGCAGAGTTTGCCCTCCACGCTTCATGAGGACATTGACTCTACGTAATCCTTTCACTGGAAAGACAGTAGCAATTAATTATTTTCCTAACATGTAAAGGAAACATTACACAGACATTACAAATTTAGTATCTTGAGTAAAATGTTGACTCTTCTAGAACAAAACAAAATGAATTAAAATTAATTAAATTAAGTGTGTCTGATTTGTAAGTTGCTTGTCAGAGATTCTTGAAATCTTTTTTGTAATAAATATTATTTATTTAAGAGACTTACAAGTTGTAATGTCAAGGTCACTATCATTTGCCAAATCATCAGTATCAGCATCACTGCCATACTCAGAAAGTCTCTTTGTACCGATTTTCTGATTTTCGTCAACAATCAAAATATCAGCACCAAACTTTTCCTGTAGCATAGAAGATGATTTTTAAATACTTTATAGCGGAACAAACTGATACTTAAAAAATTTATCCTGCTTAATTAAAATACATGAAATATTAAGCTGACTGATAAAAAAAAGTTTTACACCGAAATTTTTCTCATGGAATGAAAAGTATCTTTTAAGGTATAAAGCAAAGAAGAAACCTTGAGAAGTCTTGCAATTTCTTGTTTAGAGAGACTAGGATCAATCCCCAAACGCCGCAAATCTTCATCAGTTAACTTGGACAAATCAATTTTCTTTTTGCCAGCTCTTAGTTTTATCTGTTAATTAAAACAGAATTAAATGTTTTAACAAATATTTCCACTTATATCTTTCTTCTTTCTTATCTTCTTATCTATACAGACGCTCCTTCTATGCAGAAGATAATTGCGTCCACAGACCATGACAGATGATCTGTTGGCAAGTGATGCAGCGTTCACAAGCCACGGCTTTGTGGGTTCCACGCATTACCCAACCGCCTAACTAGTGTTAGGTACCCATTCAGAGCTGGGTGACTCAGGGACGCCCTAGGCCCGGGGAATAAATCCTTGCCTTCACAGGGATTCGAACCCGTGACCATCGGTACACCAGTCGAGCGCACTGCCACTCGACCACCGCCACTCGACTAATAGCCTATGGTCAATTTTAAAAAATGTAGAACATGAAATTTACCCAAAAAAATTTTAAAATAACAATGTAGAATTTGAAGGGCTGAGTATTGATATTTCAAATTTACCTGGCCTTTTTCATCAACTTCAAAATAGTTGCCATCATCTGAGCCAGCAGCACCTTTTCATAATAAATTTAAAAAGTATTTCAATATATATATATATTAAATTATATTAAAATTGAACATAGTGATAGTTAAAATGAATTATATAAGTTTATTATCAAATGTAGAATTTTATCACTTTAAATTTCAATAGATTTGAAAAGAACATCAGTTTTAAACAGGCCCAGATACTTGAGTTCATCAATAAACGATGACTGGTGTTTGGGGGGGGGGCTGTCAAATTTTTGTGTGTTTAGCAATTTAATGTCACATGAAATATGTAGTATTGAAAAATGTTGAACATTTAAAATATTGAATTACATATATTTTTAACATAATTCCTTAAGTAAGATACTTTTTTTGGTTATATTTTCCCATTACTATCAAATTTTGTTATTAAGAACAGAATTCATATGCAAGGTGTAAAACTATTGTCCTACATGGAGTTACCGGACACCATAGTGGATGAGAATTTTTAGGAATATTCAGATTGAAAGATAAGAGTATTTATGTGGAAAAGTGGAAAATATTTAAGCTGCCCACAGAAAGGAGAAAAGAATTTAATTGTTAAGGGATATATAAGCACAGTTGTTAACAGAGATTGTTTGAAGGGAGTTGTTACGGTCAGATGTTGTGGTGTGGGGATGACTACGCATAAATGGGGTTGTGAACACTTGTCCTCGTGGAACGGGGGGGCGGGTGAACTCAAGGTACGTGCAAGTTGTAATGGATTGACAGGACCACGGTCAAAGGGAGACATGGTGATTGACCCAGGGGCCAGTCAAAAACCAGTCGGACAAGACGGGGTATAAAATGGGTCACATTGTGTGTCGCTGGGAGAGTGTTAAGTTGCCAAGTAGCAGACAGGTGAAAGACGTACGATAGAGTGTGGAGTTTGTGAACGTAGTCCAATCCGGTCAAGCTGGGCCGAGGACTCTGGATGGTATGACCATCAACTGTAAACGGCCAATTGTACTGTACCATAAATATGTTCAAAGCTTCTGGATGTCATTAAACTTATGTTGAAAGAAAACAACCCAGCGTTGCTAAGTCTTTTACCCGTCTACGTGGTAAATATCTGTGGCTAAGGGGGGACCTCAACCCCTAGACAACGACTCCGCCACAGTGGGGGCCCCGTCGAAAAACCGAGCCAAGACGCTGTGCATCAAGACACGTCACTAAAGGAGAAACGACGAAAAACACATCAACGAACTGGCCGTACTAGCCATCCCGATAGCAAGATCATCACGAGAGCGTAGGGCTTACACCTCGTAACGACGAGACCAGGGGTGTTGAAGACAGCCGTAGCAGTGATGTTACAAACAGCCGTTGCAGTGATGTTACAGACAGCCGTTGCAGTGATGTTACAGACAGCCGTAGCAGTGATGTTACAGACAGCCGTAGCAGTGATGTTACAGACAGCCGTTGCAGTGGTGTTGTAGACAGCCGTAGCAGTGGAATTGCAGACAGACGCAGAAAGGGAGGCCATACAGACTACACCCGGAAGAGCATCGGAGGAATAACGAACACTAACTTAGACAGTAACACAGAAGCTGACTACAGCCTGGACAACTTCGAGGTTACAACCTCAGTAATACGTGACAGTGAAGTCAGTGACTTTGTGATTTTCTTACCTATGGATATTGATACTGCCCTGGTGTAATGCGTTTTCTTATGTATGGTTATTATGTGAGTGTGGATTTCCCATGATAGTAAGTACTTTTTGATGAAATTTTGAATTGTAAAATATTGTAAAAAAAATATTAGATAGTTAGAACATTTTGAGTTTAAAGGTGAGAGTCAAAAGACGGTGGACGAATTTTATATTGGGACCGTAGAGTGACTATTAATATAGAAATATTAAAATGTGGTTGCCTAATGTAGAAAAACTGAAACAAAGTGCCCGGGAGCTGGGATTTGAAGGGGAGGAGGCAAAGAGATGGGTTATAGAGGCGTACAAGAGGGAGGAAGATGAGCAAAGAGATAGAAAGAAGAGGGAGGAAGATGAGGAAAGAGATAGAAAGAAGAGGGAGGAAGATGAGGAAAGAGATAGAAAGAAGAGGGAGGAAGATGAGGAAAGAGAAGAAAGGGCTAGAAGGAGGATGGAGGAGTCAAGAAGGTTAGAAATGGAGAGACAAAGAGAACTAGAAATGGCCGACAAAATGTATAGAGGAGTTAAAGAGGCAGACAAGATAGGTACAAATAATAACGTTCTAACTACTCAAACCACTTCGGGACCAAAGAAAAGATATAAATCGAGAACCAAACACGTGACTGAGAAACCGGAGTTGAAATGTCAAAAAGGGGTAGCCGAAATTGAGAATAAAAAGTTTTCCAAAAGCGATTTGAATTCCACTACTAGGAAAATTTCGGTAGACACTGCTGCCGCTAGCAAAAAGAAAGGAAGAAAAGTCAGGAAAGAATTAGCAAGGGGGAAAACGATTATGCAGTCGGACAAGAAAGTTGTTGAAAATGTCAACAATGGTAAAGAAACGGACAAGAACCCTGTAAAACCTGAAAATAATGTTAAAGAAACAGACAATAAAGTGGTAGAACCTGAAAAGAATTATGCCGAACAAGTCAGAGATGAAATTAGGATGGGGGCGGTAGGAAAAGAGACCAAGGAAAACACTCCTGAGCCAGAGAAGAGAGATGATCATTCAGTTATAAACGCCTTAATAGCTGGGACAAAGGGTGAAATTAAATCGGAAGTTCAGAATGACTGTGATGAGAAGACTGAAGGAATCGGAGATGTAGAGAAAGTCACACGAGTGGAATATGAGGAAGCAAATGATACAATAAATTATTATGCTAGTGATACTTTAGAAAGGAGCACACATAAGAACGAAAAGAAGATAAAGCAGGGTCAATTAACTAATGTAGTGACTGCTAATAAAGGGAAGGAAAAGGGTGAAAGGGAAGATAGCTGGTGGTTAAAAAAAAATTGAAGAGGTACGGTTAAAGTGGGAGCAAGAAGATAAAGAATCATTGAGACAAAACGAAGAAAGACAGAGACTGCGACAGAAAAAAGATGAAAAGAAGCAGCGACAATACGAAAGGAGACAGGAGAAAATGTTAGAAAATGATGAAGAGAAAAGAAGAAAACGTAGAATTAAACAGGGAGCTTTAAAAAGTAACGAGAGTAACTGTCAGGAAGAATTATATGGAATAGCCAGCTTATTTTGGGAAGAGCCGTATGTAACGAAAGAAGTTAAGGTGGCAGAACCGGCAGCTGGCGAGATAGCCAGGGAAGAAAGTAATAAACTCATTAGTGAATTGAGAAATAATCTGACCCTTAGAGAGAATGAATTAAAGGAACACAAAGAGACAGTAAGTAAACTAGAGTCAACATTGAACAAGGTTGAAACTAGTCTAACGGATCTCGAAAAAGTTGACATCAAACACAGATTAAAAATAGAGGAAACTGAAGTTGAATCAATGAACTTAAGAATGAGAATTGCCGAAATGTACAAACTACTGGCTCAAAATGATGAAGAAAAATCCAGCTGGCTTAAAATAACTAAGGACAAAGATAGAAAGGTAACAGAGCTGAAGAAGGCTGAAGCTGAAAAAGGTGAATTATTAGCAAAATTACAGAGGGAACTAAAAGGAAAAGAGATAGAAAACACAGAAATGAATAGAAACCTAATCAGTACACAAAACAACGTAGCAGATCTGAGTAAGGCCTTAACCGAAATGGAAAAATCATTAGAAGAATGGAAGAGAGAGAACATAATAAAACTGAATGAAGCTGAAGTTGAGTCCATGACCTGGAAAATGAAAAGTATCGAGATGGACAACGTATACGCTAGCCTAATAAAAATAGTCAGGGGTAAAGATGAAAAACTAGCAGAGATGAAATTAAACTTAATCATTGCAAAACAAAATATATCAGGGCTGAATAAGACGGTGACTGAGAAAGATGAATGTTTGCAAAACTTACAGTGGAAGCTAAAGGAAATTAAAGACACACTAACTCGAGAAGAAGAGGAGAATAATGAGTTAACACTGACTATAGCACATAACAAAGAAGACATAAATGACTTATGGCGAATCATTGTTGAAAAGGAAGAGAAAAGGACTGAATTAACGCAAAGATTAACTGGTAATGATACAGACATGACAGTGATTGTGCATAGAGCGTCCAAGATGCTTGGGACAATAGTTGAAAAACCTCACGAAAAGTGGACCAAAGAAGTACAATTTCGAAAGAGGGAAATTCTACTTAATATGAATAAGAAAAAAAGTAGTGACCTAGATATGCAAGATGGGGCGAAGGTCACTGAACACACCGTTGTCACAGTAGTAACATTAACCTCGGAGGCAAAATGTTTTGAATGTAAGGGAAATAAGGAAGATAATGATAAAAAAATTGATTGTGCTACTGAATTCCTAGAAGATAACAAACCTATTGAGGGAAATAAGGGAAATAGTGAAAACAAGTTCGGAAACATTGAGTGTACTACTGAGTTTCTAGAGGATAGAAAACGTAGTGCGGGAATTAATGAAAAGAATGAAGATAATGATGGAAACATTGAGTGTACTACTGAGTTTCTAGAGTATAGCAAACTTTTTGATGGAGATCAGGAGGATATTGAAGCTACTGAGCTAAGAGCAGATAGCCCACTTAGGGATAAAAACAAGCAACTTAAAAAGAAACCCTACAGTGGAGCCATACAACAATATGACGGGGGCTCAGCTAGACACTGGTGTGAGTTGCTGAACAAAGGTGACGCGTATAACCTCCAAGGACACAACAGGGCAAACAAAGAGCTACACAGAAACAATAACAATGACACAGTGCGACCTAGACTGGCCAGAATGCATAAAACCATGACGGACAAATACTCACTGGACAGGCTTACGGCCGGTTTGTTGAGAATATTGGTTTTGTTAATAATTGGGGTCCGGTTGAACACGCTTAATTGGGTGGTTAGCTCGTGCGTTGGTACAATTTTGGACGCAATGGTCAGCCCTTCGGGTCAAAGAGTACAATTCAAAAGAGGTCAGGGAGGAAAAGTCAAATGTAGTGACCGAAGTTATTGGCGAGATTTCAAGGGCGGAGGTAAAGCTAACATGATAAGTCGTGGAGGTGGTGACAGGAGTGATCGGGGAAATTTCAGAGGCGGAGGTATACTTAACCGAAAAAGTCATAGAGGTAGCGACAGGGAGGATCGCAGAGGATAGAGGTGGCAATGGGAGTGGGACAGACAAAGACTGATTTTAGTCCCACTAAGACTACCAGTATACTGACAGATTTTGTAGGGGTGAGTACAAGAATGATTAAAATAGCTAATAATTAAGCCTGGGACAATGACAAATGATAGAAGTTACCAAATTTTAGGGTACGCTCTTGGTAATGCTAATAAGGGTCGTTTCTTGTTTAGAATGGGAAAGATACGAAATGTTCCAACATCAAAAACAATGACTGTTATTTTGATGCATACATTGAATTTGTCTGAGTATTACGGTATAGGAGGGCGCCGTAAATAACACGGAATTGGTATTGTATCTTCTATGTTGATGATAATTTGTTGAAAATTATGAAGAATAATGATAATATTTTTGGGATTGAAGTTGGGGTCTGAGTGACCTTGTACCAGTATCATTGTGAAATGAAATAAAGTGGTTCGTATGTTCATGACAAATGTGTTGATCATATAAGAAATTTTGTGCACTGGAGACTCAGTCCAAATTTTATGATAAGAGATGTTGTTATGATGATAATGTTTTGATTAGGATGATGAGGCTGCTATGTGTTGATAACTATGAGGAGTTATGATAATGTATTTTTGTATTTACTTGGGGGGTCTGAGCGACCAATTCCCAGTATTACTATTATATGAATTGATAAGACAATTCTTATGTGCACGACACATTTTGATTATGTAAGCACAACATGTTTGGAGCCCTCAGGCATTTGGTATAACATTGATAATATGTATTTATTATATGTTATGATGATGAAATTTTTGATTCATGAAAATTTTGCCGATGACTATGTTATGATTATGAATATAATAATTTGTAACCCATTAACTGGTGGTTATAACTGGTCCCAGTAGGGGGGACGATAAATATACATACGAGATCCCGCTATGGGGACAGAAAACATACATAACATGTCCCATAAAGATACAGATGCAAGTATTAATGAAAAAGGGACAGAAAATTGGGTGGATAGTGATTGTTGTGACACATGATTAGCAATTAAACCATTGAAGCATGCCATTCATTGTTTGTGAGACATGTTGAGCAATTAAGTCACTGAACCATGACTTTCTTCGCTTGTAAAACATGGGGATCATCTAAATCATTGAACCATGAGATTCTTTGCTTGTGAAACATGGGTGTCATTTAAGTCATTTAACCATACCAAGATTTTTTTTTGTATGTGAAGAATATTAATACTTCAAATGTGACAAAAAATTTTTTTTAGTATATTGATGTATATATATCGTTATCATTTTGAGTAATAATAACCTTTGCTACCCTCGAAAGCGAGGTAGTATAGGACTAGACTCGTACGCAGGTACGAAAACCGGGTAGTTCCACAATGTAAATAAAACGATTCCTTATTATGTATTTGGGAATATACACCAGCTATTGTGAACTAATATTTTTTTGGAAGCTAGCATATTACTGGTGAAAATTCTGTATATAGTGCACATTGCAATTGTTGAATATTGTTAAAATAACTATATATTAATGAAATACCTGTGTGTGTAAGAATGGGATATATTATTAGTAGATCATGACACACCAAAACCTCAAGACCTTATGTTTATAAACTCGCGACATTCTTGCTAAGGTCGCTCGTGAGGAGGGGGGTGTTACGGTCAGATGTTGTGGTGTGGGGATGACTACGCATAAATGGGGTTGTGAACACTTGTCCTCGTGGAACGGGGGGGCGGGTGAACTCAAGGTACGTGCAAGTTGTAATGGATTGACAGGACCACGGTCAAAGGGAGACATGGTGATTGACCCAGGGGCCAGTCAAAAACCAGTCGGACAAGACGGGGTATAAAATGGGTCACATTGTGTGTCGCTGGGAGAGTGTTAAGTTGCCAAGTAGCAGACAGGTGAAAGACGTACGATAGAGTGTGGAGTTTGTGAACGTAGTCCAATCCGGTCAAGCTGGGCCGAGGACTCTGGATGGTATGACCATCAACTGTAAACGGCCAATTGTACTGTACCATAAATATGTTCAAAGCTTCTGGATGTCATTAAACTTATGTTGAAAGAAAACAACCCAGCGTTGCTAAGTCTTTTACCCGTCTACGTGGTAAATATCTGTGGCTAAGGGGGGACCTCAACCCCTAGACAACGACTCCGCCACAGGAGTCATACAGAAGTTTGGACTTCATATTTGAATGGGGACTGAAATTTTGTGAGTGCAGGTATGCAAGAAAATTTAAGTGACGCCCTTTGACTTGGATACAAGTTGATTTTTTATACGTTTGATGAAATAAACAGTATACTTACTGGCAGGTTTTCCACCTTTTGTCTTTTTAGTTTTAAGAAGATTTCCATCCTTATCTGTAATTTCAGAACATATGTATAAAACATACACTTTCTCAGAAAATTATATGTTTGAAAGAATTTATTTAAACAAAATAGCACACTAGAAAACTTAGAACTATAACAAAAATGAGGCCTAACTAAGTTGTAAAATCTTAACATTTTTAGAATAAAAATTATTCTTTTCTCACAGATTATAATTTTTAATTAACTTACCATATTCATACTCATACTCTGATCCTTCATCATCTCCTCCCTGTTAGATTTTAAAAAAACTTTGTGTTTCACAAATTAAAAAAAATCTCTACTAAATGTTTTTCATTTGATGTAACCTGATGTAGACAAATGTGAAAAAAAAAGAATACAAAATTAACTACATACTTCTACTTACTTTTCCCTTCCTAATTTTTTTAATTAGCTTTCCATCTTTATCATAAATATACTCATACTCTTTTCCTTCATCTCCAGTTTTCTATTGAAAAGAAAATGTTGATCTTTTAAAAGAAAAATTAATTCTTTAAAAAACTTTAAAGCACTAATTAATTTCTATGAATAATTTATCACTACCAAAGTACAACTGTCACTTTACTTATTAATATTCATTTTAACAACATATTTGTATTTGATATCAAAGTAAGGCACTCACCTTTCCTTTTTTCTTTTTCTCTCTGATGAGGTTACCTTTTTCATCATATTCATATTCATACTCGGATCCACTGTCATCTCCCTGTCGGCGCACAATTCTTAATAATTTTTTTGTTTATTAAAGTAATTATTATTTATTGAAATTTTTTTTAAAAAGACAATTAAATAATGTAAACTGAAAATAATTTTTTAATAAAAAGTTAATATAATTTATATTTTTGATTGTGAACAATACTTACACCGCCAATTCTTGTCTTTTTTATAATTCTCCCTTTATCATCATATTCCTGAATTCATATGATTTGCAATAATTTTAAATAGAAATCTTATACAAATTATTTGCATTAGAAAATATGGAGAGAAAAAATGATCTAGAATTTATTGTCTCTGAAATATTATCAAATCTGAATCCCCTTAGCTGAAGTCCAATATATTTATTTATAACACTAAGGATTTACACATATTATTCCCATTATAACAAATTATAAAAATGGATAATTACATAGAGGTATTTTCCATCAGATGATGTCTTGTTTTTCTTCTTTTTTTTCCCAGTAACAGGATCTATTTCTGAAAAGCATTAAGTAAAATTTAAATTATAATATTTTAACTAAATTATATTTCTTATTTTAATTAAATATTTTTCCTATTAAAAATAGAAAATATTTTTTGAAATTTAACAAATGTTTAATTACCATATTCACTGTCATCATCGTTGCCGCCTTTCTTTGCCAGGCTATAAAATATAACAGAGTAAAAATAGATCACAAACACAATTGTTTAGATTCTCTTTTAAATTTAATATAATTAATAACACTAATCGATTGATCATTTAGATATAATTGCAGCTGTAAAATTATTGTTTAAAATTGTTTATGAGTATGAGTGAGTTGACTTACGCTGCAGCCTCTTTTCTCTCTTTCTTTTTCCTGGTATTAAACAAGAAAAAAATATTTTTGTAAATGTTAAAAATGATAACAGTATTATGTAATTTTACCTGCATTTGTCATTTATAATTTAAGAGATTGCAATACATGAATGATATTATAGAATACATTTATTTAAAATGATTTTATTTTGACTTTGAAAAATTTAATTTTAAGCAGTTGGTTTAAATCAGGTAATTTAAACAAAAATAAAGTTTCAGCATCTTTCTTTTTCCTCTTCTAATTAAAAAAAACAACCTTTTCTTATCAAGATACTTCTTACCTAGAATAACATACATTTCTTAACCAATACTAATAAGAGTTAATGATCTTGTATTAAATAATTTTGTGGTTTAGATCTATTTGAATTTTATTAAAATATTCTAGTAAGCTGATATTAAAATATAAGCCTTAATTCAACTAGGTGAATTAATATTTGTATTTATTAGTAATCACAAAAAATGTAAGTCTATGATAATTGGTGCAATATTTAATACATTTTACAGAAACTGAATTTAATTAAAAATAATGCACTTAAGTAAGTAATAAGTGCTTATCAGTTTTAGATACTTTTGAGATAACACAGCTTAAATGAATATAAAATATACACATAAAAAATCATACACTTTAAATAATCAGATATGTTATGTGCTTTTGGTTAGAGGATTAAAGATTTGTGCATAGATAATCCAACATACTTTTTAATTCAGTGGCTATATCAAAATGGTGTACTGTGCGTATAAATCATCATCATCAAATCCAAGGCATATAGATGTGTTAGTGATTTTAAAAGTGCGTACAATCCATTCAAATTAGTTTGGAGAAAAATACCAACTTCTCATGGGCTGCCATAATTTCATCATATTTGTCCCCATATTTTTCTCTTCTTCGTTTTTCCCTTTCAGCTTTTCTCTTGGCTTTCTCTTCAAAATATTTCTGCCTCTCTTCTTCTGTCATGTTTTCTAAATCTACATCATCTGAGTCAGTGCTGGAATCACTGAAATCCTCATCGTCTCCCTTTTTTCCTTTCTTCCCACGCCTTTGACCAGGCTTTTCCTTCTTGACTCTGATTTTCCCCCCTTTTCCATCTGATATCTCAGTGTAGGCACTAGGTTTGTAATATTTGACTCAGATAATTTAACTTCTGAGCTATTAAGCCATTCATGCAATATTTAATCCATAAAATATCAAAACTAAACAAAATCAAATATATACCGTAAATACTCGTTCTATGGCCCTTTTGTTCATAAGCCGACCCCCCCCCACACTCTTTTGGAAGAGAATAGTATAAAAAGTGTGTAACCCGCTCGTAAGCTGACACCAAAAAAGAATAGGACCGGGTAAACAAAATGGTACACAATTTTGTTAAAAAAACTACACGCTAAATGGGTCATTATGATTGTTTACTTTTGCTTAGGTTAAAGGACAAAGAGATTTGGATAACAGAAAAGATGTATGTTATTTTTTATAGCATTCGCTAGAGGGTTTTTTTATTGTATTGAAACGAAAAGAAAATGTTTTTTATGTTTCATTTTAATAAAGTCAATAAATAACAACCAAAATGTTTCATCAAATTGGTGACTATATATAGGTACAACCCACTCTTTGTATAATACATTTCTTTGTATTTCCTACTACCTATCTTTGTCTTTGTGCTCTTTGTTAGGGAAGAGATACCGGTATTTTTTCTTTCTTTGGTAAACAGTGGCGAAAGTCCATACATTAAACTTTAAAAAATATTTTAAATCAATTTATTAAAACGTTCACAAAAATAAATAAAATTAATAAATAAGGTAAGTGCAGATGTTTAATAATATTTTATAACTTCTGGTAGAGCAGTCGAATCTTGTAGAATGTAGAAAAGGACCTTGATGATCTACAATAACAACACCGATATTTAATGTACATGCAGAAATAACCCGCTTGTAAGCCGACCCCCTAACCTTTTCCCCTAGATTTTGTAAAAAAAGTCGGCTTTTGATTGAGTATATACGGTACTTAAAATGCACAAGGTAGACAAATAAAATGTTGAAGAAAAAAAAAGAAGTTATATGAAAAAATTATTACTCACAACTATTGGATATTTGTAAATGGCACTAAATTAAAAGTAAAACATAAGTTAATGCAAATTTAATATTTAATCAAACCTCTACAGTAGTCATGCTTATTTTAAAATGGTAAGAATGAAAATTTAAATAAAAAGAATGTAAATAGTATGGTTAAATGCTTTTACCTTTCTGAGTCAGAATCTGAAGAAAAAAAAAGTAAAATCATAAATTCAAATGAAATTGAACTACATATTTATTTCAATCATGACTATAAGTCATTAAATCATTTAATTCATCAAAGTTGACATTCAACTGTTTATTTTTCATTCAAAAAGTAAAATAAATTAAAAACAACCTACCACTGACATATGATTCTGGTTTGCCATGACCTATAACTTTTCCTTGTGCATCTCTCAGTCTCTTTTTCCTCATAGTTCTCTTTGTTCCTCCTTCACTGGTTTCACTGTAGTAGCTGTACTCACTGTCACTTCCATGCTCTTTCTTCTTCTTTTTGTTCTTCTTGCTCAATCCACCACCTTCTTTTTCACTATCAGAACTGAGCATGAGTTAAAATATTAATGAATGATAAGAGTATGCAGATAAGATCTAAATACTTAAACTATTCCTACAATATTTCTTTAACATTACAGACGCTCCTTCTTTGCGCAGAAGATCCCTTATGTCCTATGTTCTTATGCGAACTCACAGACCATGCTGGTCTGTTGGCAAGTGACACAGCATTCACTATGAGGATATAGTATGGCACAATCCCTAGCCAACTTTGTTTTCCTAACTAGTGTCAGGTCCAATGTTCCCTTTAAGCTGCGCGGCTGCGCAGACATTTGACTGATGCTGCGCAGGAGTTTTGAATTGCAGCGCAGCAAATTTTGTAAAATATTTCACACAAAAATGGAGACTGTAAAACTTTGCACACGTTTTTTTACTTTGCACAAATAACCTTAGAGGGAACATTGGTCAGGTCATGTATCCATTCAGAGCTGGATGGACACAGTGACACCCTTAGCCAAGGCAACAAAACGCTGCTGTCACAGAGATTCGAAACCATGACTCTTGATACGTGAGGCAAGCATCCATGCCACTCGACCACCCTGCCACTAAATATTTATTCATGCTTATTTTGGTTGGTCTCAGAAACTAGTTTTTAAATGAAATATATATTGTTACTTTCACTATTTAATTCTTAAGTGTTGCATTCAATATCTATCTGCTCGCCTCATTACCTGTGATAAGACTCACTGTCACTGTAAGTGCCATCAGCATGTTTCTTCTTCCTCCTTACATGCCTGGTTCCCCCTTCACTGACCACACTATAGTAACTATGGGCACTGTCAGCCCCATGAGCTCTTTCTCTTCTCCTCCTTCTCCTTCTGGCCTGTCCATCTCCATCCTTAGAGTGTTTAAAAGTTATTTTGTAAAAGGAGACTTCTATATTCTGCTATTTTGTTTTCAATAACATAATTCTTTTTTGTATACATGCAATATAGTAATAAGCTGTACACAATTAAAAATCCACCAAAAAAAATGACAACATAGTAATCCATTTACTTGACTGCTGTGGTAGGATTCACTATCACTGTAAGTGCCATCTGCTCTTTTCTTTCTTCTACGAACATGTTTCGTACCTTTTCAAATTTAAAGAAAAAAATTAGTCTTGACAAATGAAGTATTCTGCTAGGTCAATGTTTTTTCTATGACTTAATATGAGTTGAAAGCAATTAAATTGTTGAACTTAGTATTTAAATAAAGGTAACTGTCTAACAGGTAAATTTTCAAGCCAAAGATTTCTTATTTGTTAAGCTTAAAAAAAACCTTTAAGATATGACAATATTACTTCTAATTTATGGCATCTATTTGTAGTTCTTACAAATTGTTTATTTTAATAGATTTAGATCTCTTACTTCTATGTTCCTAAGGAAAATATAGAAATATTTAAAGAATAAAAATTGAAACAGTAAATAATGGGAAAAATTGTATTAACAACTCCCTCCTTACCACCAGCACTGTAAACACTTCGATAACTGTACTCGCTGTCACTGTCTTTATCTCTTTTCCCTTTTTTTCTTCTAGATCTTTCCTCTGGTGTTTCCTCTTCACTATCCTCACCATCTCCACCTTTTCCTTTTCTGCCTTTCTTGCCTTGTTTTCCTTTAGAGCCAACAGCATTGTTGGCATCAGAAGTATGACCCACTTTCCTGTTTTTAAAATACTAGTGTGTGAAAGAAGTCTATTGAAATGAATCAGTAGAAGCAGACTATTTGACTACAGTATTTATATTTCTCAAGTAAATTCACTTGTATCTTACTTTTTATATTTTTTCCCAGTTACAGGATCAACATAAATCTCGTAAATGGTACCATCTTTCCCTATTATTCTGTCACCTGCTTTTGCTGAAATAAAGAAAAACAACACACAAAAAAACGGTCAAAATCTTTGAATTATGTAATCTTTCAAATAGCGACCTTCTAACTGTTTTATTATTTTGATATATTTTATAGTGATGTAGCTGTATTTTCCTTATATGCAAGTTTTTGTTTACTAATCATTTTTACACTAAAATAAAATATTATTCAATTTAGTAAGTAGTTTTGTGTACATTTTTTAGGCTAAAAATTATTATTTGTATACAAGACAAAATATGATAAACAGTTGTGCAGCTAAATTTAACTTACACATGATTAAAGAAAACTCTCTGATGATGTTAGCATTCAGTTTCTCACAATCATTAATAAAGTTATTTATTTTGATAATTGTAGACTTAAAATAAGTAAGCACTAATTTTCGACACTATACAGAAAATAATTAGTAATCTACAGCCATTCATTAATCAAATGTAAAAATAAAATAAAATAAGCCTTTGATAAAATATAAACAGTGTTGGCAATTCAACCTACCAGTGGCGTAGCTAGGGGGGGGGCGGTGGGGGCGGTCCGCCCCGGGCGGCACACGATTTGGGGGCGGCATTTTGGGGCATTTGAAATGTACAGCCCTTTCGGACAACCGCCCTTTTTCTTTTGAAAGAGGAAACCCGGGTGAAAATAAAATATTTGTACTTTCGAGTCGTAATTAATGGATTCTCAAGACATTTTTTTATTACATACTGTTTGTTATAACTAACGCATAACCGTTAAGAAATTTAAAATCGTTAAAAAATTGTATCGATTTGTTTTGAAAATTATGCGGTATACATCACAGATGACGCTTTTTATAAGAAAATAACACAAAGAACACATCACTGCTGGACTGAATATACTATTAATATCGCCGCGACAATTATTGCGTGGATTTTCGACATGCACAGAATGATACGCGAAAAAGTACCTACCATTGTGGTTAAAATATTGTGTTTAACTTGCAAGTAGTAATTTATATTACTGTATAAGTTTTCAGAAAATTATTCTAAGGTAATTTATTAAAAATTAATTTTTTGTTTTTCTTTTTGTTTGTTTTTTCATTAAAGTAGCACAAACAAATTGTGTGTGTTTCATTAAAATACGTTTATTCACTAAAAATTGTATGCATATCCTATTAAAGTAATGTTTAGATATTTTGAATTAGTCTATTTTAGTGAAAATTATAACAATTTTTCACAAGAAAGATTAATCGCGATTGTTGTTTTTTTTTCTCAAAATTTTGCATAATGGTGACAAAAAATTTAAATCGTGGATGTTGTATTCACCATTGAAGAAAATTATATATTGTTTTTGCAGTCAACTGTTTGATGATTTTTTCCAATCAAATTTTAACACGGAAAATAGTTTTAATAAATAGTGGAAATTTAATCTCAAAATAAGTCAACACGAGTTGAGACTACTGAATAAGTCAACATGAGTTTACTGCAGATTCGATCATTTTCCCAATGGAAGGAATTAGAAATAAGAATTGGACAAGGCACAACTTTTGATTAACTACAACAACAGAATATTGATAAAGAAATAAGAAAAAATGAAAGGAAATTCTCACAATACTTGATATAATTAGATTCTTTAGCTAAACAAAATTAGGCGTTGAGAGGTCATCGTGAAAGTATTCATGAGGAAGACATCAATTCAATTGAAAATATAGGACATTTTCTAGAGCTTTTGGACTTGTTGGCCAAGTACGACCCAGTATTATGTGAACATTTAGTACAAATTAAGATGGGTAATAAATATAATGTCTCTTATTTGTGGAAATGATTCAAAATGAATTCATAGACCTATTGAGAGGTGCAGCGAGAAAAACAATAATGGACCAAATAAAGTAAGCCAAAAACTTTTGAATGATATTTGACACAAATATTAAACTAGTCAAATTAAAAGATACGTAGTTATTGATTTTGGTGAAGTTAACGTTGTAGAATCGTTTATTTACTTTGTAGAAAATAAAGGAAACGCCAAGTTAGAAGGGAAAAACATGTGAATGGGGAAAATTCAAAAGACGTGGTACTATCTTTAGAGCATGAAGTACAACGAGAAATGTTTTAATCCATGGATCGAATTATAAAGGAATTAAAAGAACTCTTTAATCAGTTGCATGTCCATGTAAGAAAATATTCGTGTATAATCCCATGTAACCTACTAAGTGAAGAAATTGAAGGTCAAATAAATGATTTTATTGACATTGATAAAGAACAGTTCCATAATGAAAGAAAAATGTTCCAGGTTTTGTGGCTGTACCTATACTACAAAAAGAGGCATTGCGTTGGAAAAATGGAGGAAAAGGCCCGCTTGTTGTATTAGTTTATAAATAAAGCTTAAATATATTGTTTTCATTGCACATCTTGTTTGTGTATTTTGTATTCCAAGAATTTTTATAACAATTATTGTTATCAGTGTCGCTAGTTGAGGAGGGAGCTTCTCCAAACTGAAGTTTGATTAAAAAATAATCTTCGTTCCACAATGAGTGCATGATTTAAGACAGGGGTTGGGAAACCATGGCTCGCGAGCCAGATGTGGCTCTATTGTGGCTGCATCTGGCTCTCAGACAAATGTTCGACTATTCTTAAAAAAACGTTTATTCCGATTCCTTTGAATTGCATAAACAATAAAAAGCATAACAATGATATTAAAAAGAATTAAGAGACATAATTATGGTCTTTTAGTGTTGAAATTACACAAAATGCACACATTTACTTGAACTTTTAGTTTTATAAATAATGCATGGCTCTCTCAGACACAAATTTTCCCGTCCTTTGATTTAAGACTACAATATCTTGCAATATTCTCCATAGAACAAAATATAACAAATTATTTAAATTTTGATAGCATAATACACGATTTTTCTACTATGAAAGTTAGGAAAATAAATGTATAAATAATATGTTCACATACTAATGTACACAATTTGTTTGTAAAAATATAATTAAATCATTTATTTATAAATACAAAATAAAAGCATACTAATTGGTGATTTAATTTTTTGGTGTAAATTTGGAATACGTTTGTCTCATTTGAGACCTGCAACCTCAGTAACTTTCTTGTAACCTTTAAAAAAAAGTATCTTGTATTTTAATAAAATATGTATTGATAGGTATCTATATATATAATTCTCTTCGTGGTCGGACCCTGCTAGACAAGCTGCAAGTATGTTCAACAGATACTAATTTTAGAAAGCAGCGCACCAAATAACTCCACCAATGCATCAAAAGGTGTGCAAATTAAATATGCGCTGTAAAAAAAAATTATATGACTCATTGTTTTCGCTGATATTTTAATTTTGTAAAAAGGGAACAATGTAAAAAGTTATAAAATACTTTGTGTACATTTCAGAAAATTTAATATTTCGTATTGATCAAACAAGGACAAGTTAGTTGGGATTTTGAAAAAGGTGGGCGCCGTAGGCGCCCTAAAAAAGTGCATTTTTTCAAAATAAATAGATTTCAGCTGAACACTTTCGTCATTTTTTACGGGTGATACGCCACGGGTCTCTCCAGAGTTCCTTCTTTTCATTCACTCACAGTCGTTTGCCCAAACCCACCCCATTTTGACAACCGTGTCTTTCAGGAAGTCTTACCCGTCACTAAATCATTAGCGGCGTATGCTACACCGCGGGTCAGCTAGTAACATCTTATTTGGCCTCCTTTATTGCCGCTAACTTAAATATGGCAATCAATGGTAGAAATGTTCGCCACCTTTACTTTGTTTCAATTACATTTATTTATTTATGTTTATTAATTTATAAAAACCATACTACTATTTACCTAGAAAGGGCGGCAAATTGCAGACCGCCCCGTGCGGCAAAAGGTCTAGCTACGTCACTGAACCTACCTTTCTTTACATCTGGGTCATCTCCTCCAGAATAAACTGTTGATGCCTTCTCCCAGTCCTCAATTACCTCCCCTTTCTCAAGCTTCATAAATTTTTTTAAGAAATTCGGATCACCACCAGATTTTAAAAACTCGTTGTACTCATCTTCTGTCAGCATCACAGTCTTCTCAACTAGTCTACCACTTTTTGTACGCACGTATGTTTTTATAACCTGAGATAATAAGATTCAACATATAAGCACTAATACATAAATAAGGAAAATCAAAGCTGGTCATGTGATATTAAATACAATTAAAATTATTATTTTCATTTCTTGTAGCAGTAAAGAGAATGTATGTTGATAACCAAAAATTTCTCCACACATTTTTAAGAGAGTCTAACCTTCATAGGGTTTCCTTCTGGAACTTTCTCCCAGGACTGGATTTCCCCTTCTGATGGATCTAAATATTTCTTTAGAATGGCAGTTGGATCCCCACCCTTTTGACAAAAAAAAATATTTAGCTTGTTTGGAAAAAAAGATTTATAATTTAAAAATATTGAAATATTATCACTAAAATAATATTTAATATATCTATACATTAAAAAAACAACAAACTTAATAGTGATTCATACATTTAAAAAAAATTTAATCACTCCATTTCCTTACAAATTTAAGGCTGCATTTAATATTCCATATAGATTGAACATTAAAGGTAATTAATTTTCAAATTTATGTTAAAAAAAACCTGTAAAAATGTCACTATTTTTGTTTAAAGATGATAACGATACAAACAACTCGCATTTGGATGATTAACATCAACACATGACATTTTGATATATTTTTTGGATGTAATTTTATACATAGCAAGTAATTGTGTAGACTTAATAAAAATATAATTCTGTATAAGATACCTCCATCATCATTCGTTCATAGTCATCTGCACTGACAAAGATTGTTTTTTCAATGAGTCTCCCACTCTTTGTTCTAACCATTGTCTTTATGGCTTTCATGGGCTCACCACTCTTCCAGGAGTCAATTGTCTCCCCTTCCTCAAGTGTTAGATACTTTTTTAGGATTTCATTTGGGTCTTTACCTTTAAAATATGTGTTCTCCTTAGCCATTAGCAAAATTTCAAAAATATTAAAATATTAACTTGATTTTTTAGTGAGGGTCCTTAAAAATTGTAGACTCTAGTCTAGAGCTTCAAAAATTTAAATAATTGTTTTATAAAAATTAAGCATCATCTTAAAAATAATATGGATGAAAACTGTTGGAATTCCATTTAAATTATTAAAACATCATTGTTACCATCCTTCAGCATGGCCTGGTAATCATCTTCAGAGATCATGATAATTTTTTCTACCAGTCTTCCACTTTTTGTCCTAACGTAGGTTTTGATAGTTCTCATTTTGGCTTCTCCCCACCCTACTATGGTCTCACCATCTTCAGTTTTTATATAGTTTTTCAGGACCTGCAGCATCAAAATTTATAATTAATTTATCAGATTTGGCCATTAAATCACTTCAAAAAATATATTATCTACAAAGAATATTTGCTTATATAATTAAAGTTTTACTCACTTAAAAAATCATTTGAACCCTAAATAAAATTATAATGATAACTAGGCAGAGATAAATAAATTCAATAGAAAAGAGATCTAAAACAGAAAAACTCTTACTTCATATAAAATTATCCAGTAATTTCTCTAAATATGCACACCCACAAAAAAAAATGAAATTACATTGAAAGATGTTTCTTTTTAAAAAAAAATCATTAAAAAGTGAGCTACATACATCTTTGGCATCTTTTGTTCCTGCTTTGATAGCATCATAATCTTCCTTGCTTACATACACCAACTTTTCTACCAGTCTCCCACTTTTTGTACGGACATACGTCTTAATGGCAACAACCTCATCTTTGTCCCATGACTCTAGTCCTGCTGCTTCATCAGCTGTCATGTATTTCTTTAGTATATCTATGAAATAATACCCCAAAAAAAATATTTTAAAGAAATGTAATTTTGTTTTAAAATAAATTTCAAAAGTTATTTCATTCTATCCTTTAAAATATTTCCAGAAAGATAACAGGGTGATATCTCATTAACACTCACCACAAATTTGTTATGAAATAAAGTTCAGAAATAAACTCTAAAATTATATTTTTATAAAACATCAAAGAGAGATGGCTCCTATAACTAGGAAGAGATTTGAATCTAGTTATACTGTGAATCCATCAAAAATTTTAAATATTGGAAATTCCATTATTACTCCTCCATTGGATTTTAGTTGTTGTTTTTTTTGTCCCCCACATTTGGTAAACACTAATTTGCATATGTCTTAAAAACTTAGACATTTTAAAATTTGTAAGGTCTAATACAAAAACTGAGGCACACTGGCAGATTTACATTACTAGACACATTTGAAGTTACAGCATTTATCACAATCCTAGAAATACAATCTGATAGTAAATAAAAAAGCATACCAGCAATATTTTTGCCAGCTTTAAATGCTTCATAGTCTTCTTCAGATAGAAAAATAATCTTTTCAATCAAGCGTCCACTTTTGGTGCGAATATATGTCTTTATTGCTTTCACCCCTAGACAAAATCAAATAAAAGAGGTAGAAAAATTATTTTGAATAGTTTTATAACTTATGAACAGTATGGAGCAAATTTTTTTTTAATTGAATGAAAGTAAACAAAAATAAAAGCAATAAAAGCACTTGTAGATTGGAAAATTAATAAGGTGTTAAGAAATGAAATATACAATTTTAACAACCTAAATACTAAATAACAGACCAATGAATATTTTGAAAGCTGTTTTTATAAGTTAACTTACTGCTTTCTTTAATGGCCTCTAGCCGCTGTTGCCTAAGTAATTCTTTCTGTCGCTGTTGCCATGGGATTTAAGAGAGTTGTGTTAGATTTATATTTATTTTACTCTTTGAGTTGTTAATTTGTTTAATAAAATGTATCCTCTTTAGATGGAATTTTTTTTTGTCTCCCATGTCAAAAGAAGAAAAAAATAACCCCTTTTACAAGCCCTTAACTGAATTTTTTTTTAAAAGTATAAAATAAACTAATAAATTTATGTTTGAGAGAAATAATATCTATTTGAATAATTTATCAAAATGCAAGTAAATGAGATATCTTTATTTGCATAATTTATGCATTCACTATTTTGTTTAACTGGGAATATGTCTGTCTTACTTGCAGAGTTCAGATGAAGATTCTTATTTATGAAGTCTAAAAAAAGACCTAAGTAACACTTAATTAATTTATAGTTTTAAAAAATATATAACAAGTGAATATCTTTTTATGTTATGGTTACAAAGTTTTTTAGCCTTTAGGTGACCTTTATAACAAAACCAAAATTCTATCAAATGACAGCAAATTATAAACCCCAATGAAAACTGCTATTCCAATGGTGGAAGGGCAAGCAATTTTGTTAGCAGTTACAAAGACCCGCTGGCCAAACAAGAAACTTGTATTTTTGGCCAGTAGATCAGCCCTTTTTTAATTTTATTTTTTCCATAGACCGGCCTAGTCATCTCAAAAGTGTTAAATATAGGATTGTTTTATTGTTTTCAACAAAATATCTTGAGACCTCATAAGTGAGGAATTCTAAAATTTTATTGCTGTTCAATTAATTTAAAAATACTTAAAAAGATGAATATTTTTTTAAATTATATCCAAAATAATGTGACCTGCCTGTAACTCTAATTGTTCCAGCAAACATTTTATGTACCAATACCCATGTCTGTAGCCACCTCCAACACGAATATACTTATGCTGAAAAGATAAGGTTATTAAATTTATAATAAATCATAACTACGCCTTTCAAAAGAAAAAACAAGGTTTATCTCAAGTAAAGTTACATGTACTGGATTTACTAGACTATTGAGTCTATTGGCAATGATTTTATATCTATGTGTTACGTTAAGTATTTAATTTTTTTTACTAATGAAATTTTTAAAAATTTCAAGATGACATAAAAGTTGCTCCTCTGATTACATTTAACATGTTTAAACAGTGGACCAAAATATCTAAGCATGAAAGTTAAATGACTCACTGATTCACATTTTCTGTGCGGTACCCGCAACAAACATTTGAGACAATGGTCTGGATTAGACTGGAACAAAAATTATATCATTATAATGTAAAACAACACTTACACTTGAGCTAATGCAAGAAATATGCGTTGTGACAACTTGATATGGGATTGCAATAAATATTTACTCCTTACTTTCAGTTCAATGTGTTACATTGTATTGGCATTTTATTGGTATATAAGTCCCTTAGACTAAACCTACTAAATAGAATGTAATATAATGACAAAAATAAATGGACAGTCCATTGGGCGGTCGAAGTCATACACAAATAAATGAACACTCCAGTGGTTGGTCGAAGTCATATGGTAGCAACAGTGGCCTTGTGTAAGTGGTAACTATGTTGAAAAAGTCAGATTTGGCCTTATCATTATCAAACATTTTGTAGAGTTTGTGAAAGGGAAGTGGGCCAAGTTGGAGACTGACTCAGTACAGAAACTGTCTCATCCTAATTACGTCACTGGGTCTTTACCACACACACAAAAAACAAACAATAACAACAACACACACATAGGCTGTCATAGAGCAAGGATGTGGTACCGAACTCACAGTAGGCAAGTATGGTGAGTCAGCAGCACTCTTTGAGAACGGCCCGGGACTTCTCCTGTGTCTGGCAGAGTAGCGGGCCGTGATGTTATCTGTGAGAGAGCTGTGTAACTTGTTAAAAGAGGCTCGACTCTGTTTGGGGAGGTCATTTTGTGATGTAGATGATAATGACATGATTAATTGTTGTTACTTTAAAAAATTATCAAATTATGTATTAAATAAGTTTTACAACACCGTCTTGTATTTTAGAGGAATCAAAGCAATTTAAAAAAAAATCATAGTTAATGAATGGTCTTTTTGTAAATTTAAGTAGTCAACAGGCCTGAATTGCATCCTATGTTATAAATAACAGACTCTTCTTCTATAGAGAAGCTGTTCGCGTCCTTCGCCTTTCCATGGTTTATGTCTAGTCTTGTAATTTTTATTAGAGTTTAGAATATTGAAGCTTTGACTTTCCTGGATTGTTAAGACAACCCATTCCAAGCCCGAATGCCAGATATGCTTTATTTGCTATATAATTAGCATTCATAAATTGAATGAATTAATGTTATGAAGTTACCATGTGGCGGCCTCCAGGTCTGAGTGATGGCAGATGGTTGTAGGACCTCGCTATACCATGTGACCTAGACGGGCCAATATTCTGATGCATACTATACCCGGGGGAACCTGAAACACAATATTTTAGGAAGTTTTATGTATTTTTCTGCTTATTTTTTTTCAACATCAGAGAAATACTTGTTTAAGTTTTTCCTATCAAGCCAAGACAATCTTTTGAAGTCAACTCCTGTATTATTTGTATTTTAATATATCAAAGAACGAGTCAATGAGCTGTTTTAAGATGTGACGACTGAAAACGCAAGGTAATTTCCGATTCGTATTGCACATTCCTTTATTCATTTGCCCAGTTATCTGTAGAAATCGCTAAAATTCTTTTTGACAGTCTCATTTTAAAGTAACATATTTTTTTTATAAAACAAGATAAATGTAACATTTAATATTTACTTTACACAAATGGGTTGGTTTCGATCTTTTAACATTCCAGCAACATATAATTATTTTTTGACAAAAACAACGTTTTGAAAAACGCTAAAATACTAATAACTTAAACATGTTTGAATACATTTGTTTTCTGCTGAATAAAATAAAAAAAGTAACACATTATTTTCCCTAGTTTTAAAAAACAAGGTTAAATTTGACAATGGGCTATTTAAATATATGGTCCATTAAAGATGTATGAAAACCTAGCCGATCACTTTTTTTCACACGTCAAATAAATACAATAATTTAAAATTTTCAAGTTTCTTTATTTAATTGTATGAAACGCCATCAAGATATCTTAGAAGTAGAAGCAATTTTTTTCCTGATGTTGTGGTGACCATCGTTATCAAGGTTGCTGTTTTTTTTCATGTGTACTTGTGTCCTTAAAAACAACAACAATTTTTGAAGTAATTAAAAAAAAATAATTATTTCACGCTAAGGGTTTGATATTTTAACAGTGGCAGGCAGATTGCAACGAGTGAATTGTACTATATTTTCTGAATAATGTGAAATGTATTAATTTGGAACTGTTAAATCAGGCTCATCCTAATCTAATATTATGAAAACTCCAACTGATTAGAACACTCCCCCAATCCTTAACACACAATCTCCCTGGGTCATTTTATATAAATATTAATGTAGCACCTTAAACTTATATATACATATAAACTAAAACCATCGTTGAGAACTTTTGCTATAAATGATATACTTTAAAAGTCTGTCGTCTCCATGTCGATGTTAAAAATTTCGAAAAAATAGTTGTCTATATACGATGTTTTTAATCGTGACTTGTTCTTACATATTATGTTGATGTAAATGTGAATAAGGGCTCTACCACTATAATATAGATATAAATTAAGGTGCCGTAGACATGCTTGCTTAAAATGTAAAGGGCTTTGTAAAGTAGCAAAGTTTTGTAAGCCTGTATAGTAACTGAATGAAGGCAGTCAAATCTGCCCTTCAATAATGCGGACGTTTGAGAAAGTCTGAAAATGACACGGGACAACGAGCATGTCGGAAAGAAGCCTTCCTCAGCGAAAAAAACCCATCAAACATGAAGTCCAAAAGTGGAAAATTGTTATCTGCAATGTGTAATCCAACTAGACATTAACCAGCAAATCACTTTAAGGCTTATCTATACCCCGAAAAACGTATGGATAGCAGTTTCAGCCTCATTTTAAAACACATTTTATGACAATAGTGTTTGACTATTAAAATACCTGTTTGTTTTTCCATAATAACATGGTTGTATGCCAATAAACTCTTTGTCAATACTTTGAAGTTCATGAATTCAACATATTTTTATCATTTGACACAGGGCTCCTTCAACTTCGGGGTCCATGGACACGGGTCTTATTTTGCCATAGATAAATCTGCCATCTGGTGGCGTTAAATATTAAATTTTAAATTTTCTTAATGTTTAACTATTGCAGTCTCAGGTGTTTTTTTAGGTGGGGGGAGAGGGGTTATAGTCTTCCCCATAATTCAAATTATTTTCATTGTCCTGACTTATTTGTTTGCTCTTTAAATCCCTTGATTAAAAAAAAACCATTTAAACCAAAGGCGAACCTTGAAGGATGAAAAGGGGTATGGAAACTGATTCAAATCATGGACTTAAATTACAAAAATCCAATACGACCACGCTACAAACATGCAGGCGTTCACACATCGAATACCAGATCAAGTATATTCACACACTACACACGTATTCGCTGCATATTGTGTTTAATTATTGGTGTCATTGATACACCCTGGTATAACGTCTTAATTGCTGCACTGCCTTTTGCAGGCCGCTGTCGTCTCTCTTCAATACCAAATCGCTTTTATGTAAAGAGCTCGATGATCTATTTCAGTTGACGTGCCTGCGCCGTGGGTGTATGGAACTGTCAGACTTGCTTGTAAACGATACAATCTCTTGACACAACTCAGTCGTAAGTGGCTGCGCTATACGGGGAAACAGATTTCAATGCGTTTGCTTGTTATTCTTCTACCTCTGTAGCGGCATTTTAAAAAAAAATCTCAAGAGAGAAAGGAAACAATGTCGCAATGCGTAAGGCAAGACGGTCTGAGATGCATGAGACACCATGTTGGAATAACTGTTCAATGTCTCGATTTGTAAGCACAACATTCGTGTGCAGAAAGCTTTCATGGTTTGCTTTTAATATTCTTATTTTTATTTGAAATTGAAATTTGGAAATGTTTCTATCCTAAAATCTGTGAAATATGTACATGATCAAGGGTATCCACTAGACTCTAGACCAATGTTTCACAACTAGTGGTCCGTGGAGATGTGCCTGGTGGTCCGCGAGCAAAGCATGAAGTTTAAATTTATTATTTTAAATTAAAAACACGAAAAAGCAGAAAAGGTATACTTTTTGATTATATTGATTAAATTTTAAACACTCGATGGCGATAGCATAGCACCGAAAACAATATGCTTTGATTCTATGCTTACTTTTAGATATGCCAAAAACCAAATGACGTCACTGTAGATTCTAGAAGATTCTAGTTGTTTATATTGACATTCAGACTTTTTTTGTGTGGAAAACGTTGAGTAAATAAGGCTTTAAATTAATATTACAAATATTATAATAATAAATAAATTAAATTGATTAATTGATTGAACACACGGATACATTTCTAATACAGCAAACAACCGAACATAAGGACAACAATGATGAATGCTCAGACTAATGCTCACAATATATATTGTGTGAATTACAAGCAATTCCGGAGAAAAAAGTCGAACTGCCATACGACGGTAATATGAAAAGTATTTGCGGTTTGGGTTTATATGCGTCATTTTAAATGATCCAACCAGACCATTGTGTGTAATATGTTCGAAAATTCTTGCAAATGAAACCTGCAAAACTCCGAAGACATCGTTAAACGAGTCATAATGTCTGCTCGGAAAAACCATTGGAATACTTTCTGCGCAAAAAACATTCACTTGATAGTCAAAAGTCCTGCATAAGACAAGCAAACAAAGTCAATGAAAAGGGTTAGAGCATCATTTTTGGTGGCTATACGAGTTGCACAGGCCAAAAAGCCCCACACAATAGCAGAAACTCTAATATTGCCTGCAGCTATAGATAGATAAGTGTCGACAGATGTTTGGTGAAGCCTTGCCAAGTAAACTGAAAACAATTTCAAACGATAAAACTCAACGACGTATTTCTTTGGCAGCTGCTGAGGTTGAATAACAGTTGATTTCAAGGCTGTAAGATTGTAGACAATTTGCTATTCAATTAAAGTCCAGGGGTCTCCAAACTTTTCTGCCGGAGGGCCGCATTTACAGTCAAACAGCAATTTTTTGGTAAACTATAGTTAAAAATAGTATCTTTTTTGGAGATTAAAAGTTCTCCAGGGGCCGGATGAGAGAGCCTCGCGGGCCGTATCTGGCCCACGGGCCGTAGTTTGGAGACCCCTTAATTAGACGAATCGACTGTGTGTCACAATTAATGGTTTATGTCAGATATGTCTGGATTGATGAAGTTGATAAATATTTTTTTGTTTTGCTAAGCTTGTCCGGGGTAGAAAACTAGTGCGGAACGTTTTGCTATCCCTCATAACTATATGCGGCCAATAGCATCTAATGGTCCTGGTGTGTCGGTGTTCGCAAAGATGGTGCTGCAGCAATGACTGAAAAACGAACAGGCTAGTGGGAATTGATGCGTGCTAATGTGCCAACTGCCACATTTACGCACTGTATGCTTCATCGAGAAAGTCTAGCGAGTAAAAGAATGAACGCAGACTTCAAATATATTTTTCATCAGGCCATACAAGTTGTTAATTTCATCAAAGTTCGTCAACTAAATTCTCGTCTCTTTGGTTCGAATATGGATCCTGAACACGAACATTACTGGAGTTCACTTGTTTTCAAGGGGAAAGTGTTAAACTGACTGTTTGAATTACGTGATGCTGTGAGAGAGTTTCTTGGAGCAAAAAAATCAAAGCTTGTTGATCATTTGAACGATAGCTTATGGGTTGTTGTTCTTGCCTACTTGGCTGACATTTTTGAAGAAGTGAATAAACTTAATCTCTGCAAGGAAAGCAGACACATTTAATTACTCTCAGTGACAAAGTGTCTGCTTTGCTTTTAATTTTACGTTAAAAACAAACTTGATCTTTGGGGCCGTCCATAAATGAATGACGTCAAGCAATTTTGGCCGATTTTACGGCACCACAAAAACGTAGACCCCCTCCAATATGACGTCACATAGCGTTGAACACCCCCCCCCCTCAAAGAAGCGGCATATTTTTTTTAAATGAGCATTTTTCTCATCCTTTTTTTGTCATTTAAGTATGTCTTTAGTGTTAGGCTGCACTCTAATATCGTAACACGCGTGAAGCCGTCTAAAACGTAATTAAATAATTTGTTAGCAATCAAATATTTGAGTGGCACTTTTATTCAAAGTTGCGCGTTTTGATGTGACGTCACATTTATTAAACACCCCCCCCCCTCCACACGTCACACTTTGATTTCTGATATTCAATCACTGCATGAATTACTTTGGTGATTTGAACATTCAAAATTTTTCGTGGTTTTCCACTCTGTTTCTTGCACACATTGACTCATTAAATTTACCAACATCGGAATTAAACTAATTCATTGAACTGACCAGCGATACTGCTTTATATATGTTGCATCAGAAAGATGAAATTTTGGATACAAGCTTCGCATGAGTACTCAGAACTGTCTCAGCATGCTTTTAAAATACTTTACCCTTTTCAACCCTTGGTGAATATGGATTTCTGTATTGGTTACAATAAAAAACAATAAAAAGAAAAAAAAACAACAACAACAATCAAACAACTTTAACGACTTGAAGTTGACGTGAAGTCCGACTGAGTGTTGCAAGTTGTACACCTCGTTTGGATATGCTGTGCCTATTTTTTACAAGCTCATGGCTAGCACTAAATAAACTAATATAGCAGTCTTTCTAATACTAACTACTGTTATCACTTTAAGTATTTTATAGTAAGCACTAAGAATTGAATAAGAATATAATTATAAGACTTGTATAAGTGACATTTGTTCGTTACAAAATAAATCCATTTTAATCGGTTTCCATTCAAAAGTGTTTTTGAAGCACGCCAATCATAGCATATTATTATAGTTTTATTAACTGACATGTATACTATCTATATACACAGTATACTTATTATAAAAATCTCCAGCACTGCAGCAGCATTATTTTCAGTAGTGGTCGGTGGCTATGTCACACAATTTTTCAAGTGGTCCTTGAATCTAAAAAGGTTGAAAAACACTGCTCTAGACAAGGGGTGGTCCAACTGTGGCCCGCGGGCAACATGCGCCCGGCCACGGGTTTTTGTGCGGCCCGCGGAAGCCTGATGCTAATTCGAAAGAATCACTAAATTTATGTTAAAGTCGAAACGTTTTCATAAAATTTAGCTTGACCTTATTTAAGAGCGGTCCCTATGAAGTTTCACAACCCTCTTATGCGGCCCTTGACCCGAATAGTTAACCTACGACTGATCTAGACGGAACAATTTTGTTGACCACCAGATGAGGACTGGACATTGTCTCACACGAAGCTATTTGCATAGGTTTGACACGAGAAGGGATATTGGCTGTCGAATATGGGGCAACTCGGAGGAGACGGCTGAGCATCTTTTGACCGAATGCCCCACGCTTGTCGGGGCTTTGGGCGGATCGGTTCCAACAACTGTGGAAAATTATATTTATTGTGATGCTCTCTTGATGAGGCTTGCCAGTAAAACAAGTACCCGGGTCAATAGAGCGTGACTTCGACCCACAAAAAGAGAATGTCGCGAGTGGACCATGGAGTCCCCGCGACGATTCTACCTACATCTGGTCGTACAGCAGTAACAAAAACTTTCGGTTGTAGGCTATGTTCCTATGTCTGATATAATTTTTTTTTGTACAAATCCCCAGGGAGGTTTTGGGTTTTTGCATGACATTTATCTGATAAACATTGTTGTTACCAATGAGTTTCTTTACATGAACATTCTAAGGGCAAAGTTGAATACTATAGAAATACTAAAAACTTAAATTCCCCATGTTTCTCTACAGTTTATTAAGCTTTTTTTCTGCATGACGTGTGCTTCAAGGACGGTAAACGGATTTTAAATTAAGAAATGTAATTACCTATAAGAAATATATAGAAAGTTTCTGAACAAAGCATAAGACTAATAAAATTGGAGTTTGTTTCTCCCATTTCATATCATATAGATCGTTTAAAAAATAATAAGTTTCATTAAGGATCATACCTAAATAACAAAACTAATGAAAGAAAAAGTCTTGCCTGACAACTTGAGCTGGGGAAGGAAAGAATACTGTCCTCCCACCCCTGACCCAGGGCGACTCCCATGGTCGGAGCCACCTGACACCCTTGCAGGGGCCGAGGCCGCGCCCGGTATCAAGGGGAGAGAAACCCCGCTCATGACGCCACTGATGATGCGGTCTCAAGACAGCTAGTAGACGAGAACTTGATTGTCCTGTATCACTCCGCCCTGTACAGCGGTAGGTTGGTATTCACTTAAAAAGCGCATGAGTCTGTTATGCATCCATCGAGGGATATTCCAAAAGTCTCAACAATGATTCAATAAACGCTTGGTGGTTTTCTGCATCATTTGAAATTGCTGGCAATAAACAAAACATATACATAAATGTATGGAAATAATTAAATAAATACTGAAAACATAAAAAATATTCGAACAAAATTTATTCCCGCTTTTGCTGACATTTTCATCCAATATGGCCGCCAAGGTGTATTTTTTTAATAAGTCTTGGGCGCTCCATGCAGTGTGTTTGTAAATTAAAAAATGAATACATTTATTGCTTGGCAAAAAGTGACTTATTTAAGTTCACTGATGTCGGAAATTGACAAAAATAGACCTAATAAATGTAGTCTCTATTGTCGAAATCATGATGTGGGCTAGACATAAAATTCAATTTCCCACATTACATATTGCATGTGACATAATTTCGTTAATTCCACCTTTTCCACAACCATCTTCGCCAGCTCTAGAAACAGCTCGGCGTGGGACGGCATACTTCAACGAAAACTGTCACGTCATTTACTTATTCCACGTCATATTCGCCTCATAAGAATTTATTTCTTTGAAGTCAGCAATAACCCGTTAATCGGTTTAAAATCGGATTTACATAACCGATAATCGGTTTGCCATAAAAAATAATAATAATAAAACCACGAAATTAACAACCCTAATTACAAGTATGACAGAACCTTAATATTTAGAAGAAACAGAAACAACTTTAAAAATAGGGTAAAATAGCATTCATTTACAGATAGATTCTGTGTTTCTTAATCAAGCAATATTGATAATCAATAAATTTACTTTGATCCTACTTTAAATAGTGGAGGGGGATGTATTGGCTAAATGATTTATTGATTTGTTTTGTTGTTTTTATTTTTTGTAAACAGTGGCGAAAACGCGTACATTAAATTTCTTTGTTGAAAACAAAATTTGTAAAACAATTTATTAAAAGATTCACAAAAATAAATAAATGATTAAAAAAGGTAAGTGCAGATGTGTAATGGTATTTTATAGCTTCTGGTAGAGCAGTCAAATCTTGTAGAATTTAGAAAAGAACCTTGATGATCTACAATAACAACACCGATATTAAATTTACATGCATAAATCAGCTATGACCCGCTCGTAAGCCGAACCCCAAACCTTTTCCCTTAGATTTTGTCCACAAAAAAAAGGTCGGCTTTAGAACGAGTATATACGGTGATATATAAGCGGTGGGGTGAGAATAGCATGGAAAGGTGTATTTTTTGGCCATCTGCAATTTTTTCCGATTAAGTTGGCTCGGAAAAAAATATCCATTACCATGCGGCACCAGCTACGTCTCTTTATGTAAGCAAATACTTCATTTACCCAAATTATTAAATGCTACATTTGATCATAGTTTTTACAAAGGACTACCACCAACCCCGCGATTATTAACTTTGATCCTACTTTAAATAGTGTATACATAAACGTGAAACATAAGTAAGCCAATTTTACTCTAGCTTCGATTTAAGCAGGGTTGTTAATATTGCAATATTGTATTGGTATTGGTAGTATTGCCAATACTTTTTTCAGTATTGGGACGATATTGCAATACTTCTTGAAATTTGATATTGGTATTGGTATTGCCAATAATTATTTTTGATATTGGTATTGATTTTTAACCAATACTAAAAGCAATATTCAATAAATTCTCTACAACATTGGTTGTGAATAAAGCTGAATATAATAAATTTTTCTTTGGTGTCGCCATCTTGCGAGTGACATTGCCAAACAATTTTTGAATGAGACTGATCAATGAAATGAATGATAATAGAAATCAAATCATATATGATATCTTTGGCAATGAGCATTGACCAGTGACTTACCAAGGCTCGGTTAAGGCTTATGCACTTTAGGCACCGTGCCTAGGGCCTACAAACAAAAATAAGGCCAAACAAAGAAAAATTATTTTTTTATTTATATATAGTATTAAATTTGTTGTAATTAGAATTATTTTTAGTAGCGTGAATGCGTCGTTCTATTTCGTTCATAACTTTTCAATAATTGCGCATATTATAGGTAATACTTTCAAGATCTTGATGCCATTTTTTTCTTTGGTCAATATTTTCTTTCCGTGGTCAATATTTTCTTTCCGATATTTCCTTTTACAGAATTTCTTGCTTGAAAGTGAGTCAAGTTAATGTTTTGTTTCATCCAATGCCAATGATAGACAGATTTTAGATATAACTCATGAATTTAAATTTTAAACTAAAATTTAATTATTAATAACGGTAAAACTGCTGTATCTGCCGATGTTAATATTCATGAAAATTAACTTCGCCCAAATTAATATTCACGTGATTATTATGATGTTTAACCATTTATGTATCATTTGCTTTTCTATGACAGTCATTTGCTTCATTCATCCATTCATTCATCCATCCATCCATTCATTCATTCACAATATGTGTACAGTATACATATTAAAAATCTTGTTGCTTAAGGACGTTAAGGTATGCCGACTTATTTAATATGTTGTCAAAGACTTTTGAATGCTATGAGGAAAACTGATGAAGCAACTGTTAACTATTGAACAAAATTTGGTTAAAAATACATTGTCTAAATTACCCAAAAATGTTGTTATCATTTATCGATGTAAGTGATATAGAGCGATGAATTACGTATTTGCGTTTTATTCGTCGAATGACCCAAATATTGGTATTGGTAAGGCAATAATAAAAAAATATTGGTATTGGTATTGCAATACTGGTTTTAAAATTGTATTGGTATTGGTATTGCCAATAGATTTTACAGGCAGTATTGGTATTGGTATTGCCAATAATTTTTTTAGTATTGTTAACAACCCTGGATTTAAGCTAGGAAAGTGTATATTAGGGAGACAGCCGGAGACAAAGACATTATATAAAACCACCACTTATTTCAGTTGTATCTATTGATGAATATAATTTTAGTGTTCTTAAAAAATATATATTAAACATTAAAACCTCAAAAGTTAACAAAAATACACAATAGTTCAACGCATCTTAAAATTACCGAAAACGAAGAAGAGTAAAGGATTCAAAGTGCCATTCACTTCACTTACTACAAAAAACAAACCTTAAGAAACTAAGCTAGTTACCAAAGCTATTCAAATAATCACCAAGCACCTATATACCAGACCTGCATGAAAATAGATTGATAGCACTGTTGGTACTCGAGTCATCAAGTACCGTGTCCAACGATTGAACTTGAGGCCATGTGAATGGATCAATACGGTCGCTGGGGGCTCCATTGTTTAAAAACAGAGTAGTGCCAAGGAATTTGTTATTGGTTCCGTCTGCTTTTTCAAACCAGAGTATTGTTTTTTTGAGGTCGCTAATCTAAGCTGGCTTTTGACCGAGGAGAATAGAAGTCATTCGAATAAAGGGGAAACGAATATTAGAACTAATAGCGTTTGATTTTAAACTGTTGTAGGGTATAAGATGATCAATGTTAAATAGATTTTTAAATGAGCGTATCAAATACAGCTGTTTAAACATATGTAGATATATATTTACTTTAGCCGTTGACTTGCATGTTATTTAACCAAGTTTGGATGGATCTTTAGCCATAGCTGTTATAATAGGGTATAATGCAAAGTTAAAAGGATAATTACCAAGGGCTTGAAAGCTATTTAACCACTTGTATAATGTCTTTTGGGCAAGCGATAATATACCTTGTCTATTGCTATTTCAAAACCAAAATGTAGTGTTACTTGGGGTGGGATAAGGTTTTAAATGAGACAAAATTGTGCTATATCAAATCAAAACAACTCAGCAGTTGTTACAGTACATTCGATCGATCTAAAACTTTGAAAGATCATTTTTATCGTCGGCACGAGTCTGCCTGCAAAATTTCCGCTTGCTATCATTCGGGGAAGTGGGTTAAAAATCAATCCAAAGTTTTTTCGGCAAACAATCAAACAAACAATTAAGCAGACGCTACGAGTTAATATAAAGGATTTAAAAATGGGGCAACATTTACTCACATAAACAAACAACCCCAAGGCTTTAATCATTACACCACATCAAACTGCGACAGTTGTTTTAAAATGTTTAATCTGGTCTCTTTTATTGAGATCTGTATATAAACATTTTAGCGGAGTCTGCATTTATGAAAAATTGATTAGATGAGATTTGTAGAATTTTTTCAGTTTGGTCCCGAGCAGTCTTATGAGGAGTTTAAGACCTTAGTGTTTAATGTAATCAACATTACATATGTAGTCAAGTGTGAAGACAAAAGCCAAGGTTAATTAAAGAAAATAATTGTTTATCGCAAGTTTATAATTTTCATGACACATATAAATTTAAAAAAAAATTGAGCTAGTTACATGACCTTGCTTTAATTTAACTCACTCTTTACAAGGGGTAAGAGAAAACAAGTATTTCATTGGCACAGAGTCCCTCGTTAAAGGGAACGAAGGTAAGTGGCAAGCCACTTAATATATAGCAGAACAAGTACCTCGAACTGGAATGGCCTTTGTTTACACAACTAGACACTAATCATGTGACAGTGATTGAATTTAATTAATAGTTTCCATAATTCGTTAAAAATGATTTTAAAAATCTCTTTTTTCCTCAAATTAAATATTTCTCTATGTATAGTTTCTTATTCATAAAACATAACATTTATGAAATACAAATCTATAATTCTGTTTCTCATAGATTATATAGGACAATGTAATTAGAGTTAAAGAATAAATGTTTTGATCTTCTAATTAAATTTGCGGATTAATTTGTTTTACGTACATGACATTGATAGATCAGTTTTGGTGCTTTTTAGTGCGTGCTGATAGAAAATACAAAGTAAATGCATGTCATTTTTGACAAAGAAAGCTATTTAATGTAAAGATTTTCACATGTTCTTGACTATCGAAGTGATTCCTATTAATTAGGGCTGTTATCGATTAATTTAAATTTAATCGTTAACTTTTGAAAATTATCGATTAATTAATCGATAATTTCGATTAAAACCAAAAATAGAAATTTATGACGTCATTAAACTGAACATTTCTCACGGATATTGAAAATTAAGAATATTTTGAACTAAATTTCATGACAATGTGTTGATACATGATTTGTGCTGAAGGTCAGCGATGTATTTGATCCTTTAAAAGAGAATTGTTTATGGCAGTGGACACAGTAAACGTTTTCACCATCTTCGACTTTGCCATCAGTAGTTAGCTTAAAAACAACATATTTGCTCAACTTTCGAGTTATATGTTTAAATTTAACTGCGCTGATGCTGTCAGCAGGGCCGTCTTAACGCATTGGCCCGTTGGGCATTTGCCTGGGGGCCCACGAGCATATGGGCCCCATGGGAATATGTTTATTTATATATATTATGTATATTCATTTTTTATTCCTGCGGGGGAAGGGCCCAACACTATTTCTTTGCCCGGGGCCCAAAATGGTGTAAATACGGCTCTGGCTGTCATCCATTTTATAGTTGACGTCTGCCGGTCAACATAAATTAATAACATAAATTTTTATATTACGCGGGAGATGTTTGTACGTAAAAAAATATATATAAATTATTATTAGTTATTAATAATTTATTATTTATTACAAAATTTTTTTAAAAAAATTCTTAAATTTTAATCGATTTTTTATCGATTAAAATGATTTTATTCGATATTTAATCGATGAAATTTTTAACGATTAATCGAGAATATAATCGATAATTTCCGCAGCCCTTCTATTAATACATTTATATAGTTCAAAATTTATTTTTTCTGTATATTTTAAAAAAAATTAAATAATATTCATGTATTTCATTTATCACAAACTGCTGATTTTCATGTCAATTTCCAAAGATTCTATAAACACTAACACGCATACACAACCACACATACAAGATTTAAGTATTGTTCACAATCTAAAGTAAACTGCATATACAAAAATAATGTATATGTTTTACATACAAACGTGAAGAAATTATAAAGTAGACTTGGGGGCCATCCATAAAGTACGTCACGCTCCAGAGGGGGAGGGGTGTAAGAAAGTGTGACAGGGGGGAGGGGGGTCCGGCCATGTGTGACGTCACGCTGTTTTATATTAAATTTTAATTATTTTGTTAATAAAAAAAAATTTTTTTTGATCGATAGTGTGACGTACTTTAGGGGGGGGGGTCCTAGATTTGTGACAGTTTGTGACAGGGGGAGGGGGAGTTAAAATTTTTCAAAAATAGCGTGACGGCCCCTTGCATCGCTTAAAAAATTTAACCGAAATAACGAGCTATGATCTCATCAAAGTAAAGTTAAAATAATGCAAACGTCAATGATTATTCAACGGAGTTAACAAAACAAATAATTCCTTAAAGTTTTCTTTTAAAATAGGTATTTTGCCTTAATAGCTTCAAACATGTTTTTCTTCGTTAATGAAACAAAAAATGTTAATTACTCCTTAGTCTTACAATATATTTTTTTTAAATTAAGGGAATCTAACTAAGAAATTCTAAGATAACTAAAGTTTATAAATTGAGAATGAATATTGGTGTCTGATAGATTTACGTTTTAAGATAGAATTTGTTGCGCTTCGTGATATTAACCCACACCTGTCTGGTCAGCAGGCAGCACCAATAACGGCTTTCTGCATTATATGGACGGATAAGATGCAGTAACAATGGTAGCTTTGTTTTTCTTTGTTGTGTTTCTTTCTTCATTTATTGTATTTACTTAGTAAAATACAGGATAGAAGAAGACAAAGAAAGTATCAAAAGTTACTGTATAAAAAAAGAGTCTACTTAAGTAAAATAGTTAATTTGTTTTAATTCTTATGGCGCCAACGTGCCAAATCATTTTATTAATCTATTTGTATGTATATTATTGTATATCTATCACAGGTATTGCTCGCATATATAATCGGGGTATCTGCAATAAAAATTCAAAAAAATATAAGCAGCCAAGCTTTGTTAAATTATTTCATATTTAAGTTGACTTTTAATTTTAAAAAACCCGTAACAAGTTTTTGACTATAAATCCTCTATGTACGAGACAGGACTAAAAGAATGTTCATTATAATACGCAGCGTAAGACAATCCAAAAATACAAAATTTTAGTTATGTCTCGTAAAACATGTTTAATATAATGCGCACCGATCGGGAATATATTTTAAAAAAGTATTGTCAATATAATACATGCACCACACTATAGCAAACAAATTTAACATGTTACACATTCGATTTATCTGAAATTTTGATACATCATTTTTATCATCTGCACGAGTCTGCTGCATATTTTCAGCTCGCTAGCTTACGAGTAAGTGGGTTAAAAATCGATCCAAAGTTTTTTCGGCACCGCCCGACTCAAGCAAGCAAGCAGACACCACGAGTCAATATAAATGATTTAAAAATATAGTAAAAATATCGGTAGAAATAGCTTTTGAACGGAATCTATATATATAATTCACCAAAGCGAGTATGTGCAAATAAACATGACGAATGAACGACGCTCGGGTCGACCAATCAGTTTTTGGTTTGGCAAGTGGAGGTGGTGGAGAGCGGGACAACAATGGTTCTTGCGTTCACTTGCGTTGTCCTTTCACAGAATAACATGTGATTCGTAGTGTAGTGGTTATCACGTCTGCATTACAGGCGGAAGGTCCTGGGTTCAAGCCCCAGCCAAAACATTTTTTTTTAAAATTGTGGGTTTGTTCCCGTTCTTTCCCCCCATTTTTGCGAACATGGCTGACGCTCACTAGGGTCGGCCAATTACAGTTTATGGTTGGCAAGCTAGGGTAGTGGGGCAGGTAGATAACCGCAGTGCGAATGTCTCGAGAGCAACAATGCTTTAGTGGTTCCCCCCATGCTTATATGCACTCTACTCGCTCTTCTTCTAGTGAATTATTTATTACATAGATTGACAAGAGTGACACCATTAGTTAAATCATTAAACTTAATGTCTAGAGTAGTCTAGATTTTCCCCAAAATTAGTAAATGACAGAACTGTCCTCAGTGCTTATATTTTACCGCCTCCTTACAATAACTTTACCGCTTAAATGGTTTCTATTATATAAAACTTTTTTTTTAACTTCTAACGTTAATCAAAATGTATATCATTCCTTATAGGAACCAGTAAAGTGGAGTCCACCTTAAATATAATGTAACTGCTATAAAGATTAATATAGTGCACAACCTTCTGTCCATTGACAATTCAATTTTGTATTCATGTCGTAATAAGTCTGGTTGATGCTACTTTAAATAGAAAGATAAAAATAATTATTATATAAAATCAGCGGTTACTTTTTAATTTAAATTATATTTTTTCACTACAATGAAGGATAGATAGTAAATCAAAGATTTTACTACAAAATGTAATTTTTATTCAAAATGAATAGCCTACAATGTGAAATTAAAATAATATTTAAAAAATAACTAACCAATTCCCTGGATACCCTGCGCATTATACTTAATATTTATAATTTTGGGACAGTCGTCATCATGCATTATATCTATAGACTATAGAACTAAGCTAACAAGGCCGAACATAATAATGCGTTCCTTATTCTTGAGAAAACATGCCAGATTGGAGCTATTATTTTATTTAGATGAGAATTTAGAATAACAAGTAACAAGTAAAAACATATTAACGAAATGGTTTCATTTTGTTTAAAAAAATTTGGTCGCTAAACGTTTAAAAAGGTAAATTACGTCTTTAATTCTCCTCTAGGCAACAAGATTGTGTAGATTTGATGTATTTTGTGTGATGTTGTACTTCATATCTTAGTGTTCTTCTATCTGTCTTTTCACTCTCTCTCTCTCTCTCTTTCTTTCTCTCTCTCTCTCTCTCTCTCTCTCTCTCTCTCTCTCTCTCTCACTCACTCTCTCTCTCTTACTCACTCTCTCTCTCTCTCTCTCTCTCTCTCTCTCTCTCACACACACACTTGTAACGATAACTTTATATTTCTCTTTCTATGTAGGCTTTCTCACAGTAATTAATCTTGTGTACAATAATTCACTGAAGAATTCGTTTATCCAAAACAACTTTAATATATATATATACTAGCAAAATCCCCGCGCTCTGCTGCGGAAATTAGGATTTCAGTTACCGTTGACAACCCGCGTAACACGAATTCAAAACACCAATTGATTTCAATCTGGATCATGATGAATATAATGCATATTTTAACTTCACCGTCTTGTCTGTCTGTCTGTCGTAGTCCCGCAGAAAAACAAAAACGAAAAGTAAAAAATGACACACTCCCCGTGATCCCATCGAGCTGATAATTTAAATTTTTTTTCGTCTGCTACCATTGCGGGAGGGTACTCAACAACTTCCCAAAGTTTCGTGCTCCTAACTACACGGGAAGTTAGATATTTAATGATGAGTCGGTTATATGTAGCTCATATATGAAAAAAACTACATTTGGGCCCCCGGCCCCCTAGTGAATAATAATTTTATATTTGGTTGTGATTGTTATCATCGCGGGAGGGCACTGAACAACTTTCCAAAGTTTCATGCTTCTACCTACTCGGGAAGATGAGGAATTAGTGTTCATTCAGTTTTATATAGCGGAAAAAAAAACGGTTTTGGGGCCTCGGCCACCCATGAGTGAAATTTTAAAATTTTCTTTTCGTCATTTATCGTCATAAGAGTGTACTAATCAAGTTCCCAAAGTCTTAGCTTCTACATTCACGGGAAGTTGTAGAATTAGTGTTGAGTCAGATTTTAATATTAGAAAAAACTAAATTTGGGCCCCCGGTCCCCAGTAAGTGATAATTTATATACTTTTTTTTTACCTGTTACCATTGCGGAATGTTACTTAACAACTGCCCAAAGTTTCATGCTTCCACCTTTACGGGAAATAGAAGAATTAGTGATTTTTAGTTTTTATATAGCTCATATCAGGAAAAAACTACATTTAGGCCCCGGCCCCCACTATGTAATAATTTAAATATTGTTTTAGTTTGTTACCACTACTCAGAGTTTCTTGCTTCTACCTACACGGGAAACATAAAAATTTGTGATTTTCAGTTTTTATATAGCTCCCATAAAGAAAAAAACTTTATTTGGGCCCCCGGGACCCCAGTATTTGAAAATTTAAATATTTATTTGCCTGTTGATATCGCCGAAGTGTACTCAACATCTTCCCAAAGTTTCATTCTTCTATCTACTCGCGAAATAGGAGAATTAGTGATTTTACTTTTAATATTGCCCATATAAGGAAAACAATGGTTTTGGGCCCCCGGCCCCAATGAGTGTGAATTTAAAAATTATTTTATGCCAATTTTTGTCGCGAGAAGCTACTTAACAATTCCCCAAGGTTTCATGCTTCTTCTACCTACACGGAAAGTTGGAGAATTAGTGATGAGTCAGTTTTTAATATAAAAAACTACATTTCGGCCCCCGGCCCCCATTAACTGATAATTTAAATATGTTTTTCACTTATTAACATCGTGGAAGTGTACTTATCAAGCCCCCAGTCTTTCATGGTTCTACCTACATGGGAAATATGAGAATTTGTGGTTTTCAGTTTTTATATAGCTCATATAATGAAAAAACTTCATTTGGGCCCCCTGGCCCCTAGGAAGTGATAATTTATTTATTTTTTCGCCAGTTACCATTGCGGGTTTGTACTCAACAACTTCCCAAAGTTTCATGCTTCTGCCTACTCGGGAAATAAGAGAATTTGTGAGGTTCAAATTTTATAAAGGCCATATAAGGAAAAATAACTTTTTTGGGCCCCCGGCCCCCCATGAGTGTAAATTGTAAATTCTTTTACGCCAATTTTCGTCGCGAGAGGCTACTCAACAACTTCCCAAAGTTTCATGATTCTACCTACACGGAAAGTTGGAGAATTAGTGATGAGTCAGTTTTTTTATCTGAGAAAAAAACATTTGGGCCCCCGGCCCCCATTAAGTGATAATTTAAATATTGTTTTTACCTGTTACCATCGTGGAAGTGTACTTAACAACTACTCCAAGTTTCATGCTTCCACCTACACGGGAAATAGGAGAATTTGTTATTTTCAGTTTTTATATAGCTCATAAAAGGAAAAAACTTCATTTGGGCCCCCGGCCCCCAGGAAGTGATAATTTAATTATTTTTTTCTCCCGTTGCTATCGCTGGTTTGTACTCAACAACTTCCCAAAGTTTCATGCTTTTGCTTACTCGAGAAATGAGAAAATTAGTGATTTCATATTTTACATAGTCCATATAAGGAAAAAAAGCGGTTTTGGGCCCGGGCCCCCAACAGTGTGAATTTTAAAATTCCTATTCGCCAATTATCGTCGAGAGAGTGTACTCAGCAAGTTCCCAAAGTTTCATGCTAATACCTACACGGGAAGTTGGAGAATTAGTGATAAGTCAGTTTTTTATATAAGAAAAAAACTACATTTGGGCCCCCGGACCCCATTAAGTGTTATTTTAAATATTTTTTTCGCTTGTTACCATCGCGGAAGTGTGCTTATCAACTACCCAGTGTTTCATGCTTCTACCTACACGGGAAATAGGAGAAATAGTGATTTTTAGTTTTTATATAGTTCATATTATGAAAAAACTTCATTTGGGCCCCCGGCCCCCAGGAAGTGATAATTTAAATATTTTTTCTCCCGTTACCATCGCGGAATTGTACTCAACAACATCCCAAAGTTTCATGCTTCTGCCTACTCGAGAAACAGGAGAATTTGTTATTTTCAGATTTTATATAGCTCATAAAAGGAAAAAACTTCATTTGGGCCCCGGCCCCCAGGAAGTGATAATTTAATTTTTTTTTCTCCCGTTGCTATCGCTGGTTTGTACTCAACAACTTCCCAAAGTTTCATGCTTTTGCTTACTCGAGAAATGAGAAAATTAGTGATTTCATATTTTACATAGTCCATATAAGGAAAAAAAGCGGTTTTGGGCCCGGGCCCCCAACAGTGTGAATTTTAAAATTCCTATTCGCCAATTATCGTCGAGAGAGTGTACTCAGCAAGTTCCCAAAGTTTCATGCTAATACCTACACGGGAAGTTGGAGAATTAGTGATAAGTCAGTTTTTTATATAAGAAAAAAACTACATTTGGGCCCCCGGACCCCATTAAGTGTTATTTTAAATATTTTTTTCGCTTGTTACCATCGCGGAAGTGTGCTTATCAACTACCCAGTGTTTCATGCTCCTACCTACACGGGAAATAGGAGAAATAGTGATTTTTAGTTTTTATATAGTTCATATTAGGAAAAAACTTCATTTGGGCCCCCGGCCCCCAGGAAGTGATAATTTAAATATTTTTTCTCCCGTTACCATCGCGGAATTGTACTCAACAACATCCCAAAGTTTCATGCTTCTGCCTACTCGAGAAACAGGAGAATTTGTGATTTGTAAATTTTATAAAGGCCATATAAGGAAAAAAACGTTTTTGGGCCCCCGGTCCCACAAGAGCGGGAATTTTAAAAACAATTTTCGCCAATTTTTGTCGTGAGAGGGTACTCGACAACTTCCCAAAGTTTCATGCTTCTACCTACACGGGAAGTTGGAGAATTAGTGATGAATCAGTCAGTGAGGGCTTTGCCTTTTATTAGTATAGACTAGCAAAATCCCCGCGCTCCGCTGCGGAAATTAGGATTTCAGTTACCGTTGACAACCCGCGTAACACAAATTCAAAATACCAATTGATTTCAATCTGGATCATGATGAATATAATGTATATTTTAACTTCACCGTCTTGTCTGTCTGTCTGTCGTAGCCCCGCAGAAAAACAAAAACGAAAAGTAAAAAATGACACACTTCCCGTGATCCTATCGAGCTGATAATTTAATTTTTTTTTCGTCTGCTACCATTGCGGGAGGGTACTCAACAACTTCCCAAAGTTTCGTGCTCCTAACTACACGGGAAGTTAGATATTTAATGATGAGTCAGTTATATGTAGCTCATATAAGAAAAAAAACTACATTTGGGCCCCCAGCCCCCTAGTGAATAATAATTTTATATTTGGTTGTGATTGTTATCATCGCGGGAGGGTACGCAACAACTTTTCAAAGTTTCATGCTTCTACCTACACGGGAAGATGAGGAATTAGTGTTCATTCAGTTTTATATAGCCCATATACGGAAAAAAACGGTTATGGGGCCCCGGTCACCCATGAGTGAAATTTTAAAATTTTCTTTTCGTCATTTATCGTCATAAGAGTGTACTAATCAAGTTCCCAAAGTTTTAGCTTCTACATTCACGGGAAGTTGTAGAATTAGTGTTGAGTCAGTTTTTAATATTAGAAAAAATTAAATTTGGGCCCCCGGTCCCCAGTAAGTGATAATTTATATACTTTTCTTTACCTGTTACCATTGCGGAATGTTACTTAACAACTGCCCAAAGTTTCATGCTTCTACCTTTACGGGAAATAGAAGAATTAGTGATTTTTAGTTTTTATATAGCTCATATCAGGAAAAAACTACATTTAGGCCCCCGGCCCCCACTATGTAATAATTTAAATATTGTTTTAGTTTTTTACCACTACTCAGAGTTTCTTGCTTCTACCTAAACGGGAAACATACGAATTTGTGATTTTCAGTTTTAATATAGCTCCCATAAAGAAAAAACTTTATTTGGGCCCCCGGACCCCAGTATTTGAAAATTTAAATATTTTTGCCTGTTGATATCGCCGAAGTGTACTCAACATCTTATATGAGAATTTGTGATTTTCAGTTTTTATATAGCTCATATTATGAAAAAACTTCATTTGGGCCCCCGGCCCCTAGGAAGTGATAATTTATTTATCTTTTCGCCTGTTACCATTGCGGGTTTGTACTCAACAACTTCCCAAAGTTTCATGTTTCTGCCTACTCGGGAAATAGGAGAATTTGTGATTTTCATATTTTATATAGGCCATTTTAGGACAAAATTTTTTGGGCCCCCGGCCCCCATGAGTGTAAATTTTAAAATTCTTTTACGCCAATTTTCGTTGCGAGAGGCTACTGAACAACTTCCCAAAGTTTCATGCTTCTACCTACACGGGAAGTTGGAGAATTAGTGATGAGTCAGTTTTTTTATATAAGAAAAAAACTACATTTGGGCCCCGGCCCCCAATAAGTGATAATTTAAATATTTTTTCTCCCGTTACCATCGCGGTGTTCTACTCAACAACTTCCCAAAGTTTCATGCTTCTGACTACTCGGGAAATAGGAGAATTGGTGATTTTCAAATTTTATAGAGGCCATATAAGAAAAAAAAACGTTTTTGGGCCCCCGGCCCCCATGAGTGTTATTTTTAAAATTCTTTTACTCCAATTTTCGTCGCGAGAGGCTACTCAACAACTTCCCATAGTTTCATGCTTCTACCTACACGGGAAGTTGGAGAATTAGTGATGAGTCAGTTTTTATATAAGAAAAAAACTACATTTGGGCCCCCGGACCCCATTAAATGTTATTTTAAATATTTTTTTCGCTTGTTACCATTGCGGATGTGTGCTTATCAACTACCCAGTGTTTCATGCTTCTACCTACACGGGAAATAGGAGAATTAGTGATATTTAGTTTTTATATAGCTCATATAAGGAAAAAACTTCATTTGGGCCCCCGGTCCCCAGGAAGTGATAATTTAAATATTTTTTCTCCCGTTACCATCGCGGGGTTGTACTCAACAACCTCTCCAAAGTTTCATGCTTCTGCCTACTCGGGAAATAGGAGAATTGGTGATTTTCAAATTTTATATAGGCCATATAAGGGAAAAAAACGTTTTTGGGCCCCCGGCCCCCATGAGTGTTATTTTTAAAATTCTTTTACTCCAATTTTCGTCCCGAGAGGCTACTCGACAACTTCCCAAAGTTTCATGCTTCTACCTACACGGGAAGTTGGAGAATTAGTGATGAATCAGTCAGTGAGGGCTTTGCCTTTTATTAGTATAGACTAGCAAAATACCCGCGCTTGCTGCGGTAAATTAGGATTTCAGTAAGCATTGAGAACCCGCGTAACACAAATTCAAAACACAAATTGATTTCAAAATGGATCATGATGGATATAATACATATATTAACTTCACCGTCTTGTCTGTCTGTCTGTTGTAGTCCCGCAGAAAAACAAAAACGAAAAGTAAAAAAAAATGACACACTTCCCGTGAACCTATCGAGCTGATAATTTAATTTTTCTCCGTCTGCTACCATTGCAGGGGGGAGGGGGGGTACTCAACAACCGCCCAAAGTTTCATGCTTCCACCTACACGGGAAATAGGAGAATTAGTGATTTTCAGTTTTTATATAGCTCATATAAGAAAAAAAATTACATTTCGGCCCCCGGCACCCCGTTTATGTGATACTTTATATAATTGTTCCACCTGTTACCATCGCGGAATGTTATCCAACAACTACCCAAAGTTTCATGCTTCTACCTTCTCGGGAAATAGGAGAATAAGGGATTTTTATTTTTTATAAAGCCAGAATGAGGAAAAAAAACGTTTTTGGGCCCCCGGCCCCCATGAGTGTGAATTTCAAAATTCTTTTTCACCTGTTACCATTTCGGAAGTGTACTTAACAACACTCCAAAGTTTCATGCTGCTACCAACACGAGAAATTGGAGAATTAGTGATGAGTCAGTTTTTTATATAAGAAGAAAACTACATTTTGGCCCCCGGCCCCCAGTAAGTGATAATCTAGATAGTTTTTTAACCTGTTACCATCACAGAATGTTACTTAACAACTACTCAAAGTTTCATGCTACTTCCTACACAGGAATTAGGAGAATTAGTGATTTTCAGTTTTTATATAACTCATTCAAGGAAAAAACTACATTTATGGCCCTGGGCCCCAGTAAGTGAAATTTTGAATATTTTTTCGCCTATTACCATCGCGGAAGTGTACTCAACAACTTCCCAAAGTTTCATGCTTCTACCTACTCGGGAATTAGGAGGATTAGTGATTTTCAAATGTTTATATAGCAAATGGAAGGGGAAAAAAAGATTTTGGGCCCCCGGCCCCCATGAAGCTGAATTTATAAATTCTTTTTCGCCATTTGTCGTCGAGAGAGGCTACTTGATAACTTCCCAAAGTTTCAAGCTAATACCTACACGGGAAGTTGGAGAATTAGTGATGAGTCAGTTTTTTATATAAGAAAAGACTACATTTGGGCCCCCGGACCCCAGTAAGTGATAATTTAAATATTGTTTTTACCTGTTACCATCGTGAAAGTGTACTTATCAACTACCTAGTGTTTTATCCTTCTACCTACACGGGAAATAAGATAATTTGTGATTTTTAGTTTTTATAAAGCTCATATAAGGAAAAAACTTAATTTTGGGCCCCGGCCCCCAGGAAGTGATAATTTAATTTTTTTTTCTCCCGTCGCTATCGCTGGTTTTTACTCAACAACTTCCCAAAGTTTCATGCTTTTGCCTACTCGAGAAATGAGAAAATTAGTGATTTCATATTCTATATAGTCCATATAAGGAAAAAAGGCGTTTTTGGGCCCCGGGCCCCCAACAGTGTGAATTTTAAAATTCTTATTCGCCAATTATCGTTGAGAGAGCGTTCTCAGCAATTTCCCTAAGTTTCATGCTAATACCTTCACGGGTAGTTGGAGAATTAGTGATGAGTCAGTTTTTTATATAAGAAAAGACTACATTTGGGCCCCCGGACCCCAGTAAGTGATAATTTAAATATTGTTTTTACCTGTTACCATCGTGAAAGTGTACTTATCAACTACCTAGTGTTTTATGCTTCTACCTACACGGGAAATAGGATAATTTGTGATTTTTAGTTTTTATAAAGCTCATATAAGGAAAAAACTTAATTTTTGGCCCCGGCCCCCAGGAAGTGATAATTTAATATTTTTTTCCTCCCGTCGCTATCGCTGGTTTTTACTCAACAACTTCCCAAAGTTTCATGCTTTTGCCTACTCGAGAAATGAGAAAATTAGTGATTTCATATTCTATATAGTCCATATTAGGAAAAAAGGCGTTTTTGGGCCCCGGGCCCCCAACAGTGTGAATTTTAAAATTCTTATTCGCCAATTATCGTTGAGAGAGCGTACTCAGCAAGTTCCCTAAGTTTCATGCTAATACCTACACGGGAAGTTGGAGAATTAGTGATGAGTCAGTTTTTTATATAAGAAAAAAACTACATTTGGGCCCCCGGACCCCATTAAGTGTTATTTTAAATATTTTTTTCGCGTGTTACCATCGCGGAAGTGTGCTTATCAACTACCCAGTGTTTCATGCTTCTACCTACACGGGAAATAGGAGAATTAGTGATTTTTAGTTTTTATATAGCTCATATAAGGAAAAAACTTCATTTGGGCCCCCGGCCCCCAGGAAGTGATAATTTAATTTTTTTTTCCTCCGTCGCTATCGCGGGATTGTACTCAACAACTTCCCAAAGTTTCATGCTTTTGCCTACTCGAGAAATGAGAAAATTAGTGATTTCATATTCTATATTGTCCATATAAGGAAAAAAAGGCGTTTTTGGGCCCCGGGCCCCCAACAGTGTGAATTTTAAAATTCTTATTCGCCAATTATCGTTGAGAGAGCGTACTCAGCAAGTTCCCTAAGTTTCATGCTAATACCTACACGGGAAGTTGGAGAATTAGTGATGAGTCAGTTTTTTATATAAGAAAAAAACTACATTTGGGCCCCCGGACCCCATTAAGTGTTATTTTAAATATTTTTTTCGCTTGTTACCATCGCGGAAGTGTGCTTATCAACTACCCAGTGTTTCATGCTTCTACCTACACGGGAAATAGGAGAATTAGTGATTTTTAGTTTTTATATAGCTCATATAAGGAAAAAACTTCATTTGGGCCCCCGGCCCCCAGGATGTGATAATTTAAATATTTTTTCTCCCGTTACCATCGCGGGGTTGTACTCAACAATTTCCCAAAGTTTCATGCTCCTGCCTACTCTGGAAATGGGAGAATTGGTGATTTTCAAATTTTATATAGGCCATATAAGGAAAAAAAACGTTTTTGGGCCCCCGGCCCCCATGGGTGTTATTTTTAAAATTCTTTTACTCCAATTTTCGTCGCGAGAGGCTACTCGACAACTACCCCAAGTTTCATGCTTCTATCTACACGGGAAGTTGGAGAATTAGTGATGAGTCAGTGAGTGAGGGCTTTGCCTTTTATTAGTATAGATAAGATATACACAGATATAATTTGAGGTAATATAACGTGGAAATCTTGATTCATTCATCACACAACCTTCCTCGTCGGAAGTCTACACACAACTCTTCGCCCAACACTTTCAACCAATAGAAATGCTCCTTTCTTCCCGCGTCCACCATTGATGTGACCTTACGTCACAAAATTATGTTAATCAGATGTGACATTCACCCCCATCCTTCAAAAAAAATGTTTATGAAATACAACATTTTTGGTCTTCATAAAATCAAATCAATCTATATCTATATTCAAATTTCAAATATTTATCATCAATGAACATTCATTTTCTTACATACAACTTCTGGATATAGAATCAATAAGAAAAAATCTGTAGGACTGCAACAGTCTAAACATAAGAAATAATGAGAAAAAATCTGTAGAACTGCAACAGTCTACCTGTGCTGAAAAAATGAAAATGGATTTTTAAACACATCTGTAATTTTGTGTAATTAAAACATTTAAACACTCAATATTATTAAAATTAACTAATAATCCAGTGGAATTCAAACACTGTTCCTTGTCCATTGTTCAACAAATAAAAAATATTAATATAATTACAGTCTCTGTTTGTATCCTTTAGGAATTCACAGACTAATGTTAAAACAGTCTCTTATTTTATCATTTAGTAATTCACAGAATGTCTTTTTAATAGTCTCTGGTTTTATCAGTTAGGAGTTCACAGAGTGTCTTTATTTATTGTCATTCTACTTAATATGTCTGCAACCACATTGTCCTTTCCCTTCACAGGTTTAATGTCAAATTTGTAGTCGGCTAATAGCATAGCCCAACGATTCACTTTGGCGTTGCTGATCTTCTTCTTGTTGAATGCCACAAGTGGTTTGTGGTCTGTTAGAAGAGTGAATGTTCTACCTAGAAGGTATTTTTGAAGTTTTTGTAGAGCCCACACTATGGCTAGACATTCTCTCTCTATGGTGCTGTAGTTACACTCTGTTTTGGTCAAGTTTCTGCTAAGATACTGTATAGGATGTAGGATACCATCATGTTCTTGCATGAGGCACGCTCCTAATGCAATGGACGATGCATCGGTAGAAACAATGAAAGGTTTGTCCCATTGAGGTGTAACTAAGATGGGTTTCTTCCTGAATGCCTCCTGAATGTTCTCTAATGCGTTGAGGCAATCTCCTGGAAATTGAAATTTTCTAATATCTTTGGTTTTTGTAACTTCTGTTAGTGGATGAACTATTTCTGCATAATTTGCAATAAAAGGTCTGTAAAAGTTACATAGTCCCAGCAGGGCTTGCACTTGTTTTTTAGATTTTGGGACAGACAGATTAAATATCTTGTTTTCATTTTCTGCAGTGGGAGTGACTGCACCGCCTCCTATTCTGTATCCCAAAAAATCTATATACTTCTTTCCAATGTTGATCTTTTCTGGTGAGATTGTCACATTATGTTTCTTGAGTCTATCCAGTACAGCTTCAAGTGTATGGATATGTGATTCCCAATCTTTAGTGTGGATGCATATATCGTCGACATAATGTACCACATTTGGAATTCCTTTTAGCATCACTTTCATAAATCTGCTAAAAGTGGCCGTACTGTTGACCAGTCCAAATGGCATTACTAACCATTCATACACCTCATCCATGGCTATGAATGCAGTGTATTTTATAGAATCAGGATCCATGTTAATCTGCCAAAAACCTCTGTTTAAGTCAAATGTAGTGAATATTCTGGAAGTACCAATTATGTCTATAATGTCTCTTGGGTCTCCAATAGGTTCATGGTCCAATTTTGTAATATTATTCAACTGTCTGTAGTCACAGCACAGTCGAATCTTTCCATTCTTCTTTTTTACTATGACAGTAGGTGAGGTATAGTTAGCTTCAACTGCTTTTCTTATTTTGTTTTCTTTAAGTAGGTAGTCAATTTCTTGCCTTACTGTGTCTCTATGTGCCATTGGAATAGGGTATACTTTGGTCTTGAAGGGTTCATGTTCCAAAACTTGTATCTTGTGAGTCACAGTTTTTGTGTTTCCTGTTTCTTTTGTTATGACACCTTTGTATTTTTGAAAAATTTTGATCACTCTGTGTTTCATATTATCTGGTATGTCAGATGATATTTTTTCACTGTCAAGACTGTTCATTTTCATTGCATTGTCATTTTCATCATTTACCTTGATGATGACATTAACAGTTTGCTTTCCTTCTTTATTGTCATCATATGTTCTTAGTTTGTCAATATGTAATTTTTTCACATGTCCTTTGATATTGACACTATATGTGACATCACTAAGTTTCTCTTCAATTTTGTATGGACCTTCCCATGTGATTTCATTCTTTGTGTTTGGTAAGCATACTAGGACTTGTTGTTCAGGCTCAAATGTTCTCAAATGTCTGTGTCTATTTTTGATTTCTCTATGTCTTGTACTTTGCTTGATTAGTCTTTGCTTTGCTGCTTCAATACTGTAAAGTATTTTATCTCTAGTGTCTGACATCAGCTGATATCTGTCCTGTATGGCATCTTGTTTACTTATAAGCCTTTCTTTGAAATTCTTTAAGGGACTTGCAGGGTTTTGGCCAAACATTAACTCAAAAGGACTAAAGCCAGTGCTTTCATGTTTGCTGCTGTTGTATGCAAACAGTACTAAGGGTAAATATTCATGCCATCTGTCCTCATGGTCCACTGTCACCTTTAATAGCATATTCTTGATGGTTTTGTTTAGTCTTTCAATCACTCCATTTGACTGTGGATGGTACACTGTGCTGTGTACTTGTGTAATGTTTAACATTTTCATAATGGCTTGTGTCATCTGACCCTTGAATTGGCTGCCATTGTCCGACAGAAGTGTTTGAGGGAAACCATATCTGCTAAAAACATTGAGTAATGCGTTGCATATATTTTCTGCATCTATTCGCTTCAGTGGGATAGCTTCACCCCATCTGGTGGCTATGTCCACTATGGTTAGAGCATACATATGTTTCTTCTTTGACATCTTTTTGAATGGTCCTATCAGGTCTATAGCGATTTTCTCGAATAAAAAGTTTGCCTTGTCAGATGATTGTATGGGTGCTGTGTGCCTCCCATCTTTGGGATTATGTCGTAGACACACTGTACATGCCTTGATGTATTCTTTTATCTGCCTTGCCATTTTAGGCCAGTAAAAGTTTTCTACTATTGTAGCAATTGTTTTCTTGGCGCCCATATGTCCACCTAAAGGACTGTCATGTGTCATTTCAATGATATGGTTTCCTGTAACTTTTTGGGAAGAACCACTCTTTTGCACGTACCTTCCTGTGCAATGTTTATTAATATGCCTTTATCTAGCTTGTAATTTTTGTTGTGGCCTGTTTCATTGTCTTTGATAAGTTTCATTTTTATTTCCCTGATTGTGTTATCTTCTTCTTGTAGTTGTTTGAACTCTTGTTTGGACATCAGTTGGCTTCCTATTTCAAGTTTCTCATCAACTTCAATGTCTGTGATCTCTTTTCTTTTGTGGTGGCTCTTGTTTGTACAGTAGCACATACTTGATGGTTGTTGTCATGCCAGGCCTTGTATACTTCATCAGTATTGTCCACCACACCTTCAATGTTCCCTATAATAAGATCACAAATGGCGTCTTGTAAGACTCTGGCTCTAACTTTACCATGAAGCCAGGGTGAGTTGATGGTGAAAATTGCAGTTGGACACTCTCTCTTTGTGCCATCAGCCATTATCAGTGTGTCTTTTTTCCCATCATACTCTTCTTCTTTCACCATCTTATCACGGACTACAATTGTTGTGCATCCAGTGTCACGAAGACACATACACTTTCGATCATTGATGTACACTGGGTAACATTTCAGTGTGCCATGATCCTTGATAGTGGCCACAGTACTACTAGATTGTGATTCTTCTTGTTTCATTTTTCCTTTATTATCTCCCTCTTGGTAGTCATTCCTTCTCCAGGGCTGATCATGATTTCTGTATCTGGAGTCATGATTGTATCTGCCTCTCCATGATCTTCTACCTTTGCTTTCAAAATGACCTTGTCTTGACCTTTCTTCTGTTTTCTTTCTTATAGGGCTGCCATTAGGTGACACCCTATTTGGTTGTCCTTTATTGTGGTAACACTGCTTCGCCATATGTCCTGGCTTGTTACAGTACCAGCAAATAGTTTGTCTGTTGCCTTGGTTTGGCAGACTCTGGTTTCTCATACCTTGCCTTTTTTCTTGACTTTTAATTTGTATAGCTGCAAATATGTCTTGTCTCTTATCCATTTCCACATTCGGATGAGAGTCTTTGAATGTTCGTAATGCATTTGTTAGCTCTGCTTGAGTACGAACTTTCTTGTCAGTCAAATATGTGAATAGGGTTGGTGTTGCATTTTCTAAAAACTTGTCAATTAACACCATGTCTATTATGGCCTTTGGATTGCTCGTATCTATTGCTGTCAGTTCCAGCCATTTTGTTAGTTTGACTTGTGCTTCATGTACTATGATCTGTGGATCTTTGTCCATCTTGATTCTCATTTCATGAAATTCTCTTCTATAATCATTTTCTGACTTTCCAAAATGACATAGAAGTGCCTTTTTGACATTCTTATATATGCTTTTGTCTTCTTTGGCTATACTGTTATAAGCTTCAAATGCTTCTCCAGTTAATTGAGTCATCAGTTGTGCTGGCCAATCTTCTTCATTATAGCCTTTCATAGCCATTATGGATTCGAAATAATCCAGATAAACATCCATTTTTTTCTTTTTGGCTATCATATTTTCTTACTTTGATAGTATCCCTTGGTGCTGACCTTCTATTTGTTTCATCACCAGGATTGTGGCCACTACTGTCTCGCTCCCTTTGTAATTTTAACTTATCGATTGCAAGTTGTTCAATTTCTCTTTTTACTATGAGTCTTTGCATCTCTTCTTCATTAGCAATTCTTGCTTTTTCTTCAGAAATTCTTTGATTTTCTTTTTCTTCAGCTTTTCTTCGCTGTTTTTTTTCTTCGGCTATTCTTTGATTTTCTTTTTCTTCAGCTTTTCTTCGCTGTTCTTTTTCTTCAGCAATTCTTGCTTTTTCTTCAGCAATTCTTTGCTTTTCTTCAGCAATTCTTTGCTTTTCTTCAGCAATTCTTTGCTTTTCTTCTTCTTTAGCTAATTCTTGATTTACTTTTTCTTCAATGAAATCTCTCATTTCTTTTCCCTTTAATCCCATCTCTTTAGCTATGGCGGTGAATCTTTCGTAGTAATCCATGTTTTGTTTGATTGAATAATATGAAACCAGCAATTCGGTAAGGAATGTATGGATATATATTGATAAAGTTATAAATCGTCCAAATGAAAAATCTTGAATTCAAAATATTAAGTTCAAATAAGTGACACGTCTAAACCATGAAATCTAGTTATTGACAAGATGAGACAACAAAAGAATCCTCACACGGGATCTTTAGTATACTTTATATATACGCTCCCTCAGATTGACAAAATATATTAAATGGTCCGATCGTTTTGAATAAAAGTTACTTGGTTAAAATTTCAATTTTCGAGTAGTTTTTAAACAATTTAGTTCACTCCATTAATCCAAAATTGCGATAATCAAACTCTTCACACAATGAATGGATAAAAATTCCGTTTCTTTATTTATAATTCACACCAACACATTTAATAGTCCATATCTTCTCGGTTCGATGTTATGTTTACAAATATTTCCTGGAATCAACTAGCATTGAGCCTGTTGACGTCACGACCTATATATGTTCACCGTGTGTCACCGTTCAGTAAGCCTACACGACCCAGATTCCAGTACTGTGTAGTATGCTTGTACTGTCGTCGAATGTGACGTAGAACCAACTAGTCTGATCCAGTTTTATACACTGCGGACACGTGCCGATTATGCCGCCATTTTGAAATCTTCTTGTATTTTCATTGAACCATAAAAGTTTATTCACAGCTTCTTACGAACTTAAATATTCAAAAAATACTATAGCTGTTATTATTTCTTATTTTAAAGAATACTTTCCTTTTTTGGAAATATCCAATACTTATTTCCACGAAACCTCTTTCTTGAAATCTCCTGTACTGTGTTCACATAGAACTTTTACTTCTGCACCAATGTAACGATAACTTTATATTTCTCTTTCTATGTAGGCGTTCTCACAGTAATTAATCTTGTGTACAATAATTCACTGAAGAATTCGTTTATCCAAAACAACTTTAATATATATATATATATATATACACAGATATAATTTGAGGTAATATAACGTTGAAATCTTGATTCATTCATCACACAACCTTCCTCGTCGGAAGTCTACACACAACTCTTCGCCCAACACTTTCAACCAATAGAAATGCTCCTTTCTTCCCGCGTCCACCATTGATGTGACCTTACGTCACAAAATTATGTTAATCAGATGTGACACACTCTCTCTCTCACTCTCTCTCTCTCTCTCTCTCTCTCTCTCACTCTCTCTCTCTCTCACTCTGTCTCTCTCTCTCTCTCTCTCTTTCTTTCTTTCTTTCTCTTCAGTTACGATCTAACTGAGGTATGTCTTTCCACCCAGAAAGTGTCTCTCTCTCTCTCTCTCTCTCTCTCTCTCTCTCTCTCTCTCTCTCTCTCTCTCTCTCTCTCTTTCTTTCTTTCTTTCTCTTCAGTTACGATCTAACTGAGGTATGTCTTTCCACCCAGAGAGTGTCAACTGAGTAACAAAGAAAAAGAAACAAATAAATTCAACATATTTGTGGAAAAGAACTGACCCAAACTAGAGATTCAAAATACTTAGGAGTCATAATGAATGAGAAACTATCATTGAATCCCCATCTCAATGAAGGTATTAAAAAATCAAACAAAACCTTAGGCTTTATAAAAAGAAACTTTTACAGATGTAATAGAGATATAAAACTGAAATGCTACCTCACCTTGGTGAGACCGTGAGACATGTACTAGATTATGCATCTTCTGTATGGGACCAATCCACCAAAGAAAATGTTGATAAACTAGAAACAAGTTAAAAAAAGAGCTGCCAGATTCTTTACTGGAGTATATTAATAAATGACAAGAATAACACCATTAGTTAAATCATTAAACTATGAAACACTAGAGGATAGAAGAACCAATGGTAAAGTAGTAATTATACATAAAGCAATTAATTATAATTTAGAAATACAACACAAAGATAACTTGGTACAACCCTCAGATAGACATAAGGATAAAAACACCTTTCTTATTCCGTATGCAAGAACAGACACGTACACATTTTCGTTCTTCCCGTCCGGAATTCGGGCGTGGAATGGGCTGCCTGAAGAAACCAGAAAAAAACAACACTTTATCAACATTTAAAACTCTTATAAGAATGCAGGACTAAACACAAACCACAGATAAGCGTGGGACGCTATAATCTTCTTTATAGAAGGAGCGTCTGTAACAGATAAGATAAGATAGGATCTTCTACAGACGCGTATTCTTTTTGTAGCTAAGATACGCACTAAAACAGTCGGTGAACGGTCCTCACTCTGTGATATACAATATACACAAACACATTGTATAATCAAAACAATAAATTAAAGCTTCATTAACTGACTAAAACAAACTTTTGATATTTCCTCCCTTTTCTAATATCTTGTGTCATTTTTTTTCTTTTTAAATTAACATACTTTTTTTTTAAAAAAATGTGACTGTCATATAAACCTACTTAGTCTATATACTTATGTGTTCCTATATTAATTGATAGATTAAGAAACATGACGTCACCAAAATTGTCTTCGTCTTAAAAAAATAAAATCACGTGGTCTGTGGTGGAATCTTATTTAAAACACTATAACTGTTAACAAATAAATTGTCTAAATATAAGTATTTGAACTCTTTTCTTGTATACAGGATTTTCTAAATGAAGGTAAATTTTAAAAAAACGCAAAAAACAAAGTTTTTTTTATTATAAATCCTTTATTTACGAGGCATAACGAATTTAAGTATGTTCATTATAATGCGCATCGCACGACAATCCAAAAATACAAAATTATAGTTATGTCTCATATATAAAGGATTTATGGAGAAAAAACTACTACAGTCTGCTTGCTAAATTTCAGCTCGATTTTATCACGAGAAATGGGTAATAAAAACATGTTTAATATAATGTACACCGTGCGACAGATTAGCATAAACATTTACAGATCGGGAATATAGTTTTAAAAAGTAACGTCAATATCATACGTATACCGCACCGCGCGACAGGAAAGTATTAAAAAGGTTGTTCAATATATTACTCACCGCGACACTCTATCTCAAAAACTAACATGCTACATAGAGATACATAGAGATAATCTAAAAGTTCATTAATTTAATTACAGTACATGTGATCGATCTGAAATTTCGATAGATCATTTTTATCGTCGGCACGAGTCTGCCTGCAAAATTTCAGCTTGCTAGCATACGGGGAAAAGAGTTAAAAATTGATCCAAAGTTTTTTCGGCAAGCAAACAATCAAGCAAACAATAAAGTCGCCACGAGTTAATATAAGGGATTTTAAAATGACATAAAACATGCTGATGTTTATGTATATATATATATTTAAAAGATCCGTTGAGCTTGTCATTTAAAATTGTAAAAATATATCTTACACTTTTTCTTTGAAGACCTCAGGCATGACAGAATGTAAAGTATAGCCATTAAGTTCTTATGGTTTGTCCCGATATATTTCAAGTGTAAATGTAAGGACTTTAAGGTACTTACCCCTATCAGCAAAGTTGCAATCCGTTTAAATAAAAACACGTGACAGAGAGGGAGGAAGGTTTCGTGGCATTGTCACAGACCGGAACACATGGATTAACTATGAAAATCCCTTGGGAGCCACCGTTATCAGGCAGCCATATACTAGCCGTAACGACAATGTGAGCAAAAGGGTGAGGGGGGGGGGAGTGGTTGTCTGCTAATCACTGGCCCGCAAACTACCCGGTGACTTTTCTTGTGTGTGTGTGAGATCGAAGACGGACGGATCAACTGCACGCTCTGATCGTGGCACGAGTGCCCGTGTGCCTTGTTACTGTTTGTCATTTTGTTGCCAGCTAATGCACTCGCATTACCATAAATTATAATAGATCGCTGCATGCATTAATAAAAGAAAAGTTAAAAAAAAATTCAACACAGAGTGTTCTTGCGAAATATTTAAGATCCAGGGAAACATGTTTTTTTTTAATACATTTATTTAGTAACTTATTTGAGAAAACTTCATATAAGAAAAGTTGCTCTCTTAGCCATTGAATTAGGAACAAGAGGTATTATAAAACACAACATTTCGTTATTGATTTTTTTTTCTAAGCTTATCATTTTATTATTTAATAAAGCGCCATGTTATTACACGTCCATGAACGCCCCTTTATAAAAGGGTACATTATTTAAAGTTTATAGGAATCACTAAAATGTTATTCATGAATATGCCATTTTTGACTGGCCTTTTCTAAAAACCGCCTGTGAACCGTTTGTAAAGGTTGGTCCACACCTCTCAAATGCTCGCGAATATTTCATCAAACATCACACGAACGCACTATAAAATACGCCAAATTTGGCGTATTTTATAGTGCGTTCGTGTGATGTTTGATGAAATGCTCGCGAGCATTTGAGAGGTGTGGACCAACCTTAAGAAGAAACCAGGTTTACACTTGATCGTTTTACTGCCGCACCTAACAGGCTAGCTTATAAGGGTTGAATTTTATGTTTCTCGAAAAGCATGATAATGATGACTGATAGATAAAACATTTGAATGTTCAGTTTTTTCCAGTTCTATTCCAGTATTTTGCTTATTTTGCCTTTTCGTTTTACTCCACAGTCTTCGAAATTTCGTAAAAAACAAAAAATATAAAAATTTAAAATATAATTTTGAAACGTGTTCATCTGACTCGTTATATGTATGCATAAACTTAAAATAATAATAATAATCAAGATTACAAGTATTTTTATGGAGTCCATCTCAACTTCTGCTTTTTTATGATTTACAACAGAAACGACTCAAGTTGGGTTTCAAACAGACGAGACATTTTCCTTATTAGCACTGATATTTTGAAGAAATGTTTGTGTTTACTAACGCTAAGCATTTATCTCCTTATTGTTCTGTTAAAAAAACATTTTGGTTACTGGCAGTTATTTCCATTACTTAATATGTGTACGAATGCCGTTTATATGCAATTTACTTTTTACTTTACTTTTCTGTTATTTCAGGGTCAATATAAAACTCTTATGTTTTTTGCGAAATTTAAAATTTTGGCAAAAACTAGTCAATCAGGGCCTCTCCAAAAATATTGGGCATCCAGGATGAAGCCTGAAAATGAATTCCTGAATATGTATGAACATGCTACCAGGGTATATTAACATTGAAGAATTTCATACCCTTTATTGTGAAGACATTTTTTGAAATAAAATTTTTAACCCCTGTTAATGGTGGCCAGGGCAAATGTTGTATTTACCCTCTTCTTTTACATTTGATCATGAATGCAGATGTTTTCAAATTTAAATTTTCAAGCTGAGTCATCGATGAGCTACAGAAAGAAATTTAAGAGACAGCATCCCGGTGGAATGTTAAAAAATTCTTAAAAATCATCAATTTGATGGAGATTTTCAACATTTTGAGAACACCAAAGTCTAACGTTAGGGAGTACATTTTTCTTCTCTACGGGTGAAGTTTTAAAATAGTATCGAATCCATCACACTGGCTTTGAGCTGTGTTGATTAAAAACGGATTTGTCCGCCTGATTTACGTCGTATTCACAGTCTCCTTTCACTCACGAGCCAAACTGGGTTGTACGATCAATGCCCGGGGTGCCCCAGATCAACAATTTCGCAGCTGCTCATAAACATGAGGTGGTGGGGGAATACGCCTTTTGTTTTAGGGTGTCGCGTTTCTCTTTGAATTATCCTACAGGTTTCAGCGTCAAGGGAGGGAAATGTCCATTCATGGGTTAGACACGTGAAAAAGGCTCGTGAATGGTCGATAGTGAAACAGGTCATTTCATGGTGATGGACGTAGACAATGGTGCGGAAATCTGTACACAATGACGTTGCTTTTATTCTCTCTTAAATTTTAAAAGGGGAAAATGACTGAGTGTACTTTTATAAATGTAAAATAAGAAAGCAGTGAGCTTTCATTTTACCACGTTTTTACCACGTTTTTATTAACTTGCTTTCGTGTCTGTCTGTATGTTCGCAATTTTTCAAATTTGCCAACGTAAAATTTTCTTCTGATGGTCCTAGAGAGCTCAAAATTTTACCACAGATAGATCTTGGATGACAATACATTGTTTCAAAATTTCAGATCGATCGAATATACCATAATTAAATTAATGCACTTTTAGTTTATCTCTATATAGCAAAATATGTATCCGTCTGCTATTGTTCACATTCATGTGCCGAGTTCACCCCGTGACCTCATCGCCGTGGTATTAAAACTTTGGGGAGACGCTTATGAGGTGTTTGGTAAAATAAATAGAGGTAAAAATAGATTTTTAAAAAACGACGTTTTTATAGGTGGACTAAAAATAATCAATCATATATCCCCCTTTTCTCCAGGTTACCATCACTCGGGTTGTTGCCTAATGACACACACACACACACACACAAGCACACACACACAAGCACACCCCCCCCCCAGCAACTGAAAAATAGTGAACCTCATATCATCACTGGACAGAGGTAAGGGTTTAAAAGAAATAACATTACTAGCTAAAGATCGTGTCAAGTAGGATTCATTGACGGAGGCCCTGCCTTCGTCAAGGAACCCCGGAGAATAATGACGATGAACCATGTGGGAAATAAATTACCAGTATTTATTGAAATCCTATATAAAAAGACACGTTTAAATAGTGAAACCACCCAGTAGACAGATCCAGAATGATGTTCAAATGTACACAGAAAATTCGAACAGGCTTTAACTTTTAGGAGTATCTCTTGTGGATTAAATGGATTAAAATGTGTGTGAGGGGGTAGGGTGGTGGGGGTGGGGGCGCCTACCTGCTGCATGAACCATTTTAAAAACAGGCACATAATGGTACATGCCAAGTTTATCAAAGCTATTCATTCAATCGACCGTACTGCAGCATATAACCGGATTCCAACAATCAATAAAAGCTTCAGTTCAGGAGTCGACGTGCCGACCTCGTACCGCCTCGCCTCCCGGAATAAACTCCAGAGTGGTTTAATAAATATATTTTTTTAGAAGTAAATACTTCAGGGTGTTATAGATATTTCGTTTTTGTTCTTTTAAAGAAATAGAACAATCGCATTTTTGAACAAGTGCAATCAAATAGGCCTTTGGGTGTTAATTTTTTTATATATTATTTTTTAAAGTTTTATTTGTGAAATTAAGGATCGTATATATTGCTGGGATACCCAAAAGAAATTTTCTGTGTTACGATTTGCGTTACAGATAAAACTATAAATACAGTCAATACAATGATGTGAAAATATTGATGACATAACTTTCCTTTCATCGCCATCGCGATGTTAATGTAATTAAGTTGGATGTTTAACTCTGTGTAATCTATTCATTTAGTCGTGTGACTAGAGCCATAATCAGTTTGGTGAGTAGAGTAGGAAAGGTTGGGGGGGGGGAGAGTGGGTCAGCCCCTGGTTTAAATGATTTACCCGTTTAAAGAGGGGCGGAATTTTTGGCCAATTGCATTTTTGTTGTTGATGTTTTTGTGTGTGAAAGACTTCATAACAATATCTAGGACATTGGATATTCCAAACTGTTTTGAGTATGAGTAGTGTCTGCCTCTACGCGGATGAGAACACTGGTACGATTATGGAGACAACCACGATCGGAAGCAGACAAACCTTGGGGAGAGGAAAGGTACGCCAATGACCAACGCCACCAGAGCCCCCTTGAAGCACAAATGGAAGGGTCCACCCTTAACGTAGTCTGGTGTAAGGAACAAGGGCTTCCTCGAACCTATCAGGGTCCGCCTAGGAACACCGAAGTTTGAACGATTCTCTGGGCAAGGGGCAGTGGCGTAGCTAGGGTCATCTGCGCCCGGGGAAATGACACAAATTTTGCGCCCCTTCTCGGACCGACAGATTCTGGTGGCTCACTGAGCCCACAAGAAATTTTTTGAAATTTTACGGTTTATATGGTTCATTTTCGAAGCATCTGGTATTTTAATGAAGTAGAATACATACTAATAATTCTCTATGCGATTGTAAACAATTTATTTGAAGAAAAAAATACACTCTACTAATTAAAAATGACTGGAATAGACATAGTCTACGACAAATTGATCCCCCTTGATTTGACAGTCGCAAACTCGTCAATCACATTGTCAAAATTAATATTCTTAATTGTTTCTCTTGCCATGCTAAGGATTGCAAGATCACTAAGACGATCTTTTCCCATTGAAGAATGTAAATAAGACAAAATAAGCTTCAGTTTGCTGAAGGACCGCTCACAGCTTGAAATGAAAACAGCAATTGTTAGAAGTATTTGCAATGGAATGCACAGATTTGGAAATCAGTCGTCTCCATATGAAACAATAAAACCAAGAAGCTCCAAAGAAGTTTCCGGTAGAACTTCAGACCGGGAACTGAACAGCATTTTGTAGTCTCCGATTTCTGTGCACAATTCGTGACCATTGACGTCAGTGTCGTAGAAATTTCCAAAATCTAAGCAATTTTGACGAAGTGTATTGACATTTGTCTCAGCGACAAAAGTTTTGACGTTTATTAAAAATCCAAATTTGGTGTTTAAGATTTTTAGGCAAAACCGTATTGATACCTCCTGTTGGAGTCTATCAATTACGCAGTTCATAACACGCGCAATTTCTTCTTCTGCCGAAAGTCCTGCATCTCTTGCTAATTCTCCAGGTATCCTCCGATGTCGTCTAATCCCTCTGTCAACCTCGATTCCCCAAGTGGGGCATCTTGTTTTTCCATTGTCTATAGCAACTATGCTAAAATTATCACGAATGTTGACAAGTTCTTGACCTATGATTCAAGATCAGATGCTGCTTCCTTTAAATTCATAGGATCCTGCAACCGTTTCTGGACTCGATCAATTTTCCCAAGTATGATTATGATTTCCAGAAATGTATCAAAACTAGGAAGTTTCAGTTTAATGAAATGTACCTGCCAGTAAAGTTTCTGCATCACTTCTGTTGTCAGGTGTCATATTTGCATCTTCTGATAATTTTTCAAACAACCCTACTAGTTCATATAGTACTTCCTAAATAGCTTTAACAGCTTCTGATCGTGCACTCCAGCATGTTTTAGACTCCCCCTTCACTGTGATTGGTATAATTATTTTTAATTCTTCCCAACGAGTTGTTGAACGAGAGAAAAACAAATATATACTTTCAACTGTTCCAAAAAACGTGATAACAACTGGATCCTGTTTAGCTAGGGTTGCCAGATACGTGGACACCAAAAGGAGGGCATAATAAAACAACAAGGAGGACGACAAAGTAAACATTTTGAATATTTCATGTGTGTCGTCCCGGATTAAACTTAAAGTCAGTACAATTTTATTGTAATAGCTGCCACTGTTCATGCAAGAGCCTTAAAAAACTGTTCATTTTTGTCTTGTACAAATGAATTAAGATTGCTGTATTGGTCAAACAATTGCACATCAACTGCAATAACCTTCTCTTTCAAATACAATATACACGCCAAAAGGTCATCAAGTTTACATTCTATTATATTATCTAAGTACATCCAAATTCGTACATTGAAATTCATCAAAAGTTTTCAACCACTTTTCTAAGTAACTAATGCATGCTTCATACACCAACTTAATATCTGCCAAACTCTTCTTCCTGACCACTTTCCTTAGGTCTTTTCAACATTTGCTTGACTTTCAGTGACATAAATTTCTCCTTCAATCTATTTTTCAAAACTTAAAAGGTTGTGTGAAGACGGCTAATAACCTCCAATACTGCTGTTTCTTCCATTTCATTTCCAACGACTGCGATATTTGTTAACCTATAAGAAGATTTTTTCGTCCTTGTCTAGATTGTAAGTTTTAAAAATAGCTATAATCTATTTTTATTTAAAGTAAACATACGATGTAATAGTTGTAAAAACGATACATAAAAATAATGATATAAAATGTAAGAAAAGCCCAACATTTTAAACGATTTTAGCTTTGCCTGACGGACGGAGAACATTGAGCTAATAAAACAAACCCGTAAAAACAAAGTTTTTGACTATAAATCCCTTATATATGAGACATAACTAAAAGTATTGATTATTTTCAAACGCGACAAACATTTACAGACTGAATCTGTCTTAACTCAACTTTGCTTCATAACGCTGCGAGCTCAGCATGACACGTAAAATGTAAACAAAAGCACGCCGGTACTTCGATGGGTCGCGTCAAAGCGTCAACTCAAACTCTCACGTGGAAAAAAACAATAACAAACCGTGAATTTGAATTACATACGTTATATAAGGATAAACTAAAAATGCATAAATTTAATTACGGTACGTTCGATCGATCTGAAATTTTGATACCATGCATTGTTAGGTGAGACGGGTCCGTGTGCCAAGTTTTAGCTTGATCGGATCACGGGAAGTGGTCCATTTGTTACTTTTGTTTTTCCGCCCACCCAAGACAGAGAGACAGACAGAGAGAGATGACGACAGAACGACAGAGAGACAGGGGGGGAGAGGGGAAAAGTCTGGTAACCGATCGCTTGACCGAGCTCAGCATGACATGTATAATGTAAACAAAAGCACACAGGTACTTCGATGGGTCGCGTCAAAGCGTCAACTCAAACTCTCACGTGGAAAAAAACAATAACAAACCGTGAATTTGAATTACATACGTTATATAAGGATAAACTAAAAATGCATAAATTTAATTACGGTACGTTCGATCGATCTGAAATTTTGATACCATGCATTGTTAGGTGAGACGGGTCCGTGTGCCAAGTTTCAGCTTGATCGGATCACGGAAAGTGGTCCATCTGTTACTTTTGTTTTTCCGCCCGCCCAAGACAGAGAGACAGACAGAGAGAGATGACGACAGAACGACAGAGAGACAGGGGGGAGAGGGGAAAAGTCTGGTAACCGATCACTTGACCGAGCTCAGCATGACATGTAAAATGTAAACAAAAGCACACAGGTACTTCGATGGGTCGCGTCAACGCGTCAACTCAAACTCTCACGTGGGAAAAAAAACAATAACAACCGTGAATTTGAATTACATACGTTATTTAAGGATAAACTAAAAATGCATTAATTTAATTACGGTACTTTCGATCGATCTGAAATTTTGATGCGATGCATTGTTAGGTGAGATGGGTCCGTGTTCCAAATTTCAGCTCGATCGGATCACTGGAAATGGGTCATTTTTTACTTTTGTTTTTCCGCCCGCCCAAGACAGACAGAGATCACGACAGAGAGAGATGACGACAGAACGACAGAGACGGCGATGAAGTTAATATAAGGGATTTAAAAAGGAGGGCGTGTCCTCCTTCTGCCTGACGTCTGGCAACCCTATGTTTAGCTGAGTTTAAGCTGTGGTTGTCAAAGTTTGCAAACAATGCTCTGTGATTTCTGGCACATATTCGCTGTTCAAGGCCGGATATATCCCCAGTCATTACATCAGTATTATTATGTTATTGTGACCGACAGTCGGCTAGAGGTATGTTATCACATTCCAGTTTCTCTACGATAACCCTTTCAAGGCTTGCTGCGTCTTTGGAATGTATCTGAACAAAACCTAAAAATGGTTCTTTACTGGTTACTCTTTTAGTTTGAAAATCCACATGGCGCCACCTTAATGCTCAACGGGGGCGCCAAAATCATGCTTGCCAACTGGTTTGTAAAGAAGATATTTGTGGAGCTCCAAATTTCAATCTTGCAAACGTATTTGAGATACATTAGTTTACATCAAAATAAATTTCAATAATTAATTTTAATATTCATTTTTGCGCCCCCTAACGTGGCGCCCGGGGACATATGTCCCCCCTGCACCCCCCTAGCTACGCCACTGGGCAAGGGGTGACCATGAAAACAAAACGCCCCCAATCGAAGCAAGATTCCGTCCAAACTCTCTCTCTCCCGTCTTTCAATGGCTTACAATGTTGTGAATATTAGAAAGCCCTATACTATAACAATGAATTTCGTCACTGAAAGCTTAAGCTTATTCTCGACGTTCAAAAGGGGATGACACATTTTTATTGTGTTTACAGCTTATTTTCAGATTCATAAAAACAATGTTCATACATTTTTTTGACCGGATTATAATATAAAAATATGGAAGCTAATATTACACGGTGTTCATAATGGAAAGATATGTACCATAAATAGCCTAGGTATGGAAATTTATCAAATCGAGGCTTAACATAATATTAAAATGAACCGCATCCGTATTAGGGACCCCATAAACATGTACTCAAGATTACAAGCACCATTTACACACACACACGCAAACAAACAAAAAAAACCCCAAAAACTTTCAATATAAACAAAAAACTTACCTGAAAAGATTCTATTAAAATCAGCCAATGAGTAGATTATAGGCATGTGGCTTCAATTCGTTACTTTTAGAGTTAGAGCTTGTATAAATTAGTTGTGTAATCATATCGTCCTATGGTTTAACACAAAAAAGGTTATATTAACTCTCGTAAATCATAATACACTCACGGATTAGTTCCCTAATCCTATCATAGGACAGTCTGTCACTTTTATGAGGTCTTAACTTGTTAAGTTCTCAGTAATTTTTCAGTTTGTTGATAGTGATTTTACACGTTTCAAAATAAGAGCTTCACAATCTTGACACATGAATGAAATTACTTGATAGGAATTTTGACAAATTAAGGCAGATTTCCTCACAGTCCATCTACAAGGACTACCAAGAATCCCCTGCCCTTTCCCGCAGTATTGAACACGGTAACATTCTAGGCTTAGGTTCACCGTTATGTTTCCAACCGATCAAATGATTCTAACACGGCCTTTCACGTACACCCTGACAATGTCAGATAATCCTGAGCTTAGCACGGCGTCTTAGAAACATTTACAGCTCAATGGGGCGCGACGTCAAACAATACGGGACAGCTGATAGGTCCGCGTCGTGTTGGCAAGTGTATACAGAATAACAGCCAATAGATTAACTTGTAGGTGATCATTTCATTAATTTGTTAAGTTTTCAAGAAGCACACGCTAAGGGTCACCCATAAATTTTAGGTTCGGAGTTTTAGTAAATTGTTATATGTGGCTATGGGACAATAACTGGATCCGAAATGTGTGTTGTGGGTGGCTGAGTAGGAAGATAAGGTAAACAACAGAGCTCATTGTGGGGGAATCAGTTGTACACACTGGAAACATTGGCCCACAGTTTCCCAACATTATCTTTGCCGTGTCATTAGAAAACTCCACAACATTCGTCCTGTGACTGCTCCCCAAAAGCCTTCCTGGCATTGCTTGATCTTCAAACACAACAAGCGGTATAAGACTTACAAAAATATTTTAACACCTTTTAATTTTGTCAATCAGGGAAAAGTGGCATTGTTAACCATCACATGAAGTTATCCATTCCTCTACCCTGCCTGCACATCAAAGCGCAGGTTGAATCTTATTTGCCTCTACCCAGGTTGAAGCTTATTTGCCTCTACCATGGTTGAAGCTTATTTGCCTCTACCCAGGTTGAAACTTATTTGCCTCTACCCAGGTTGAAGCTTATTTGCCTCTACCCAGGTTGAAGCTTATTTGCCTCTACCCAGGTTGAAGCTTATTTGCCTGTACCCAGGTTGAATCTTATTTGCCTCTACCCAGGTTGAAGCTTATTTGCCTCTACCATGGTTGAAGCTTATTTGCCTCTACCCAGGTTGAAACTTATTTGCCTCTACCCAGGTTGAAGCTTATTTGCCTCTACACAGGTTGAAGCTTATTTGCCTCTACCCAGGTTGAAGCTTATTTGCCTCTACCCAGGTTGAAGCTTATTTGCCTCTACCCAGGTTGAAGCTTATTTGCTTCTACCCAGGTTGAAGCTTATTTGCCTCTACCCAGGTTGAAGCTTATTTGCCTCTACCCAGGTTGAAGCTTATTTGCCTCTACCCAGGTTGAAGCTTATTTGCCTCTACCCAGGTTGAAGCTTATTTGCCTCTACCCAGGTTGAAGCTTATTTGCCTCTACGCAGGTTGAAGCTTATTTGCCTCTACCATGATGATCTCAAAAAACTTTTTATTACTCACAATACTCACTGTAAAAAAAATGAAAATTTCAAGAAAAAAAAATCAAGCACTGTCAAAGTCAAGAAATGATGAATATCATAGTTTAGAGTTTGACATGAGTTTATTTAATTCTAATTAGATGTGTTATAGTAAGTTATACAGAGACAGCAAAATATGAATTGGCAATTAACATTAACTTAGAAATATTTTTTGCTGAAAACTTATGGCCAAGTTGGATTTCTAGTATTAAAATATATAAAGTAAACAGATGGCGCAACTCTCTATATAAGGAAAGCAAGCAGTGTTTAGTTTGTGTGTGAGTGTACATACTATGACAATATCCACCATCCCAATCCGCATATGATATAACATAAAGAAGAACTTAATTTGAAATCCACTGTAATGCTAAGTTGACTAGAAATTACAACATTAAAACATACCATTTATAAGTTTAATTTGCAGATTCAATTTTAAACATTTTATTCATGCAAAACTTTTTTTAAAAACAGTTTACCAAAAATTTACCAGTTTTGTTGTATTGATTCAAAACAATATAACCTGAATTGTTTTGAAAAAACAATAAAAGAAAATGCATACATAGATATACATGGCTTTACGTGTTTCTTACCAGGAAACAAACTGTAGAAAAAATATATAATATAAACTCTGTTTATTGCAGTAAATATTGGGTTAGTTTGTTTCACAACCAATGCTGAGCATCAACAGTAAACATGGGCTTTCAAGAAAAAAAATTGTTATGCAACAATAGTAACAGTATTTAACCTTGATGGCACATTTTATAACTTATATGAAATCTATTATTTTCATTTCCAAGTTTGGATTATCAAAATAATTTTACAAAACTTATTAAGAAAAAAAATAAATTTATATTGAATTTTAAAAAAAGCTTAGTAACTAAAGGGAGGCTACTAAAAAGAAAATACGTAGAACATTCCTTTGGAAAAATATACAACTTGCAAATAATATTTTACATAAATGAATTTGTAAAAACAAAAACAAATCATCAACAAATTTCAATTTTATCATTTCAAACACATTTTTACATTTCATTCAACTCATGAGCTTTTATAACATTAAAAATTAAATTCAGTTTGTAAGAAAATAAGTTGTTCAAAATGGGAAGACAAAAATTTCTTACAGTAGATGAATCTCAAGATTGACTTCAATGCTAATAAAATTGGCAGTGATCAGAATTTTCATTTCTTTTAACAATAATCATGAATACTTTTTATTAATTAATTAATTTTGGTTAATTTTCTAATGCTTGTAAAAAAATGTATGTTACTAGTAAAGGAATGTTAATGGTTATATTAAAATATTTTTTATCTTTTACAACCCTGCAAATGACCTTACTAATCAAATGATTGAACAATTTATGTAAATATAGCAATTTGTAAAAAAAACCAAACAAACCAACCTAAAACATGATTAAATGCCACCGTAGCAGATATTCTTGTATTCCAAATATTCATTCAAACCATACTTCCCTCCCTCACGGCCTAGACCAGATTCCTTCCATCCCCCAAAGGTGGACTCAACAGCTGACACAATTCCTTCATTGACACCAACCAGACCGTATTGTAATTGTTCTGATACTCTCCATGCTTGCCCGATGTCAGAAGTGAAGAAATAACCTAATAAAATAGCAACATAGAACAATTTTAAAAGGAAAAATAAAGATATTCCAATGAACATGACACATTTCATTTTACTTTAAAATGGTCAATTCCTAGTTGATTTATTTCAAAAAATGAGAATGAAAATCAATTGTTTGATCCCAAAGAGTAGAGGATGGGTACTGTAGAGATTTGTGCTCAATGAATTATTTTAGCAGTGTAAGAATAACGCATAAAATGCTCACGCCTATCAGGTTTTTGAAAATTTAAAAATAAAATTATATGGATTAAGGAAACCACAGAATGAAGTGTCACCTGTTACTCTGGGAACATAGTATAAGTTGCAGTACTAGTAGAATTATAATAATATGAGGTTCAATGAATGTTTGCCAATGACAACTATTCTACACACGAAACATTATGGTATTTTATAACATCAACTATGCAGGGTTTAGACACCTTAATTTAGTACATTATTAAATTCATTCCATATTAGATAATTTTAAAGTCTAATAATTTAATAATTAAATATTTTAATGTTAGAAAGCAAAACAATTGAATTCATTGTAGCTTCGGGGACTTCTACAATTAAAAAGGGACATGGTTACCTCCTTAGGGCTTAATAATATTGTATGCTTTAGGCAGATAAAAATAACAATATGACTGACATATTCTGGCTCAATAAAAATGGAACACATAAAATCTGTTTAAGATGCAGCTCAGTATTAATATAAAAATTATGATCTTGAATTTCTTGTATAAAAAAATTAACTCAGGGTTACATTTAAGATTGACTGATAATTTATTAAATTTAGGACGGTGGTGTAGGTCAAGATGTCTACTGTACTGAAAGTGTAAAAAAAATTATCACAATTTTATGACAAGAAAAGTCATTTTAAACAGGCAATTGGTCATGGGGATGGAGTAGCATATTTTGTCTCTTTTGTGCTTGAGATGTCAGCATTCAGCAACATCAAATAATTGACATAACCAATGAGAAATTGCTAAGACAAAGAGAGACTTTGGTGGTTATGTTAAAGAACATTGACCTAATAAGGTTGGTGAGTTAAATGAGGTTGACATGAATGGGTTCAATTGTACTTCATGTCGTTTTTGAATAATATTATCTATTCTGATGTGTAAGAATCATATTTTATGAAAGACTTTCACTCACCAGCTAACCCTGCAGTAACGTTGTTGGCTATAGCAACAGCTTCCTCCTCAGTTTTGAACCTGAAATGAAAGAGAGGTACAAGATAAAGTAATGAATTAAACAAATGCTGCCAGCTTCAGTTTTCTTACTGATACATTTGAAGCAATGACTTGAGAGCCACCAGCATTTTTGACATGTCCACTCACCTGATGACAGCTGCAACTGGGCCAAAGATTTCTTCCTTGACCACCCTCATGTCTGTGGTAACATCGGACAAGAGAGTGGGCTGATAGAAGTTGCCCCCCCTGGCATCTTTGTTGCCCCCGACGACAACAGTGGCACCAGCTGACACAGCATCTTTCACCAGACCATCAACCTATGATATTCAAAAAAGTTAAAGACTGAACATAAATGTAGTTATTCAAGGCTTGCTTTTTCACATCATGTGATGCTATGAGCAGTTTTTGTTTGTTTAATTTTTAAGTTTTTTTTTCTCTCTCTTTGACACAGGACCAAATAACACATCATCTAAACCTTTTCTAGCGCCCTGGAGTTGATCAAAGGTCCCTGAGTGACTCCTGGCTGTAAGCCATCTCCAGTTTTAAGCTGAGCTGTGATAGCCTTGCCTAGGGCTTGGATAAATTTATCATAGATGCTGTCCTGCACCATGACTCTGTTGGCACATACACAGGTCTGGAAAAATAATGTCAATGTGACAGTTCTATGGTGGTATTCAAAGATATGTAAAAGAAGTTTTTATTGCATTGAATCATAGGACGCAATAATATTCTGTATAGAAGGAGCGTCTGAAACAGATAAGATAAGATAAGTCTGGTGTTAAGTTATAATTGGTATTTTAAAATAAATGTATGAATTACTTTTCCGAGGGGAGTTCAACTATAAACATATTAATATATCTTGAATTAATGGTTTTGTTATATAAGTCCAGTGGACAGTATATATAAACAACAAACCATTTAACAGGTATAAAAAACACAAACAGTGATCTTACAAAATATTTTTGTATACCAGTTTAAAAACCATTAAATAAAAAATTCATTGATGGGGAAACATGATGAACAGTGGTTTAGGTACTCATTTATGACATGTAATTTTTCAGTATATTGCCCCATATACTGTTTGCCACCTAATGTTCCTTAGGCAGACTTATTGTTCATGGTGCTTCATTAGGACAGATAAATTGTAAGTAGTTTTTTTTCCTTTCAATTTAATAAGGCCCAAATAAAATATACTTTCATGCTCATATCAGAAGCCCAAATACTCTAGGCAACATGTCAGTCTGTCAGTTAAATGACTATGAAAACATTGATACAGTTCCTGATACATGTGCATACAATTTCTATCATTATATGAAAATTTAAACACTGATGATAAAAGTGTGTTACTTAGATGCATGTTTTATCAAGTAGCTACTGCAGATGGGCAGTTGATGCACAGCCGCTCTTATTGTTTGGTGGGTTAGTTCTAATTTGATCACATAGCAATAAAAACTATTGAGATAAAGTAATGACAAAAGGTCTAAGCTAGAGGCTCACCTGCCCAGTGTTTCTGAACTTGCAAGAGAGAAGTCCACTGACAGCCTTGTCCACATCAGCGCTTTCAAAGACTATAAAAGGAGCGTTACCCCCGAGTTCTAACGACACCTTCTTCACTGTGCTTGCACACTGTGACAGGAGAATCTTGAGGGGTAGATAAGCACGTGGATCAATAGGCAACAGGGTCAATAATCAACATCCACTTAAATAATTTTCAATTATTCACATTTGTCGTTTCATTAATAGCAATTCAGTTTTGTGTGCAGGCACAGTTTAAGACAACTATAAATCTGTGTCACATTGTAACCAGGCAACATAAGCTCAATGACTTAATTTACAAAAATATCAGTTTTTTTATGAATTACTATAAGTCAACATGATCTTTCAAAATTAGTGTGATGGAAATCCTTCTACTTCTCCTAGCATATTTTTCATGTTTAATCTATATTTATATATAATTCACCAAAGCGAGTATGTGCAAATGAGCATGATGAATGACCCTCGCTGGGGTCGACCAATCACTTTATTATGGTTGGCATGTCTCGAGACAAAGAATTGTTCTTGCGCACACTTGCGTTGTTCCTTCACAGAATAACATTCCTAGTGTAGTGGTTATCACGTCTGCCTTACACGCGGAAGGTCCTGGGTTCAAGCCCCAGCAAAAACATTATTTTTAAATTTTAAAAATGTGTGTTTTTGCCCGTTCTTTTCCCGCTTTTTTGCAAACGTGGCTGACCCTCGCTAGGGTCGGCCAATCACAGTTTATGGTTGGCAAGCTAGGGTAGTGAAGGGTGGTGGGCAGGTAGATAACCGTACAGCGAATGTCTCAAGACCAACAATGCGTCGATGGTTCCTCGCCACCAACGTTCGCTCCCGTTGTTTTGACTCGCGCTGTTTTGATTTCTTCGAGCTGTAGTTTGTGTCCGTTCTTTCCACCCCCTTTCTTTGCACTATCCATGAGCAAGTCTGGGGCGTATGCTATGTTGCGCGTTGTTTCTAGTATTAAAATAATGATAGGGTTCTTATTGGGTTCTAATTGTCAAAGGTTTTTGAATCGTTGTTTCATGTTGCCTGTTGGTATGCGTTTGGTTCAACAGAGTGAATGTTTTCTGACCAAAATAACATGCACTCGTCATTGACTGTTGGAAAGGGATTACATTTAATCCTATTATGATCTTTCATTTTTTAAATTAACATAAAAAATCTAGCTAAACCAAATGTTCAAAAAAATTCATGCACCAAACTTAAGGTAGTTGGCATGAATAATTTTAAAAGATAAAAAAAGTTGAATGCTGTCTAGCCCTCACCTTTCCTACAACTGTTGATCCTGTAAAGGAAATTTTTGAGACCAGGGGGTTCTCACACAGTTCCTTTCCTATAGCCCCAGCATTGCTGCGATCACTAGTAACCACGTTCAGGACGCCAGGGGGGAGGCCAGCCTCCTCTGCAAGCTGAAGAGTTTAAGTAATACAGTTCAGCAGGGGATTCTAAAATTAGAAATGTTGCACCAGATACATACTTTGCTAAATTGTGAGGTATGGCAATGTGATTACTTTTTAATTTGTTTGTTACCACTATGGGAAATAGCTGGAACAACGTAACATATCACTAGTGGTAGACGTACTACAAATATAATGATTTTCAGAGCAAAAAAGTTCCTAATAGGTAAAGATATTGCCCATAAAATCTCACAAGCTGTTGAGCCGCTGCCAAGAATAAAAAAATTAAGAAACAAATAAAATAGTTAAAAAAATATTTTAAGCTTAATTTTTAAGTATTAGGTCATTAATTAAAGGAACATTGAAAGGTTAAGAAATGTCAAATTTCTCTGTGTCCATGTTTAAGCTCACCATAGAGTAGAAGGCCATGGTCAAATATACATATAAGATTAAATTAGACCAATCTTAACTTCAACATAGGAGAATACCTTTTTAAAAAAAATGTAAAGAAATTTGTTTAATGACACAGAAGGTTGCTCTTTCTTAAAACATAACTTACGTTACATACCTGGCAAAGAGCAAGAGCTGAGTAAGGTGTGTCTTCAGCTGGTCTGAGAACCACTGTGCATCCTGCAGCTATGGCTGCACCAGCTTTACGTGTCACCATGGCATTGGGGAAATTCCACTAATAAAAGGGAAGGCAAAAAAGATAAATCATCCTAGCATTATTGAGATATAGATAAAAATTTGGCATACTAAATAAAAACAAGGAAAATTTTAAAACTAGTATAAGATTTTGAAATAATTTCCTGAAGACAAAATTCAGCCATCCTGTTTAACTATGATCTCCCACTTGAAAATTTAAATGATGGGCTATCAAAATTATAAAAAGTATCATATTTTATATCTGTTAATTTAAACTATTTGGACCAGGCAGTTTGGCATCTTATTTTTCTTTTAGTTCAATTTAAAATATGCAACACTGAGCTAAAAATATAAAAATGAAAAAGATAAATCAGTTATGATGGCATTAACACCATACTTTAATCATTAAATAATATGAGGACTTAGCAATATAAGCAACTAAGCCTGTTAAAATTATTTAAGAAATGGATGAAAGAAATACTTTCAGAAATTTACTAATAAAAATTTAAAAATAAATAAATGTGTTAAATTTTTTAGTAGCTGCTACTTACAGGGGTTATCATTCCTGCTACACCGATTGGTTGTTGAATGACCAGTGTTCTTTTTGAGGGTGTGGCCGACGGAACAACATCACCATATGTACGACGACACTCCTCACCAAACCACTCTAGAAACCCAGACCCGTAGGTGAGCTCACCCTCAGACTCTGCCAACGGTTTACCCTGGAGAATATACAGATAATACCGTTCGTTCACTGATTCATAGACAGAATCACCAAACATAAACTTCAAAGTTGCTTTGCATTGTGACTGATGAACTCAATAACATTTTTAAATTAAGAAATATGAGAATATGCCATGGAAATAATAGAAATATGATCTTTGATGTAAGGCAGTGCTATCCAAATTTTGCCAGCAAGCTAATCTTAAATGGCCAACTTTATGATGTGTGTTAAATTAAAATACTTTCAAGACAACTAATTGATTTATTATTGTTGGGGGGATAATGTGAGAGTACAGAATTGGTAACAAGGTAAAGGGGAGGTCATGAGTCATACAATATATTGAAGTTGTCTGCCTTGGCAGGCAGGAGTAATTTTTGTTACCCACTGCAGTAGAGCAACCATTTGGAAACCTGGGTGACAAAATCCAATTCTATTTCCATCCTTTTTCTGTTGCTTGTATAGGGGATGTTTTATAATTACTATGGCTTGGGAAAGAGGAATGGGTACACAAAAAATGTATTTGACGCGCTGGTATTTGATCATTGCAAAAATGTCTGTTACTCCAAGAAATGAAAGATTAGTAAGCACAGCCAGTTAACAACTGTTCATCATGGGCTAACTATAGAAAGTCTTGGATGTGTAGTGAAGATGTGAGTGGGAGTACAAAAACTGTTACAAGTGGATGAATCTGGTGGCAACGTGAACCTTTTCTGCTAATGTTTCTTTTTAACAGGTAGTCTACCCAGGCATGGAAGAGAGCGAGCATCTTGTATTATTCTGACTTGTGGAGACAAGTGCCTATTATTCAGAGTTCAGACAATAAGATGATTCAAAAGTAGAGAGCAGCATAAAATTTAGTCAGGGAGGAATTTTTAACGAGAGTAAGAGAGGTTAAAAAAAGTATGTGCTATGTACAAATAAAGAATGTGATGCCAAATAAATTTTGGCTCACACATTTTTTCTGATGTATTTTTTGACATTGGAAATGTAATAAAACATTTTATATGTTATTTTGAAGCTCCCTACATAAGTGAATCTGGACTTAGGACCAAAATCATATCACAATAATAAAATGCTTTGACTGCTGAAAATTTGAGAATCCAATGAGGGCAAGTGTCATTGTGAATGAACTTAAGTTAAAAAAATTTCAAAGCAAAATATATATATTTTAATGTACTTTCTTTATACTTTTGAAAATCATATAATGCTAATGGATATATGTCTCTTAAAACATAAACTAAGAAGTATTAACAATATAAACAAATATCTAAAAAGTAAAAACAAAATTTCTTGTTTGTCCACAAAGTCAAAATGATAGGACATTACTGATGCAAGTAAAGAAATTAAAATATTTAGAAATTAGCAGTTATCCAAAGATGTATTATTTTTGTCATTCATTTAACTCACATTTTCAAGAGTCAACAATGTGGCCAGATCTTTTTTGTTTTTTAAACAAAGGTCGTACCATTTCTTTAGTATCACACAACGCTCCTGTAGAAACACAAATATTTCTATTAAACCTAAAATTCATAAATTAACATTACAGCTTGACGCATCAAACATATTGTCCTTCAGCCTCTGGCTCTGGAGCTGCATGAGGCTCTTGAAATAAACAAATGACGCTCGCTTGGCTCCAAAAATATTTTCTTAGAAAATATAAATTCAATTTTGTCATATGTCAATTATGTCAGCTTTATAAAAAAAAATTTCAATGCAATTTTTTTGAAAAGAGTATTCTACAGTAAAAGGTGCCTTTTCTATTTCATGAAATTTGATGAAGCACCACCAAAAAATGGTTAACACTAAATTTTTCTAAACATAATGGGACTTAACGAAACCATTATAATTATAATTAAAAGATTAAAAAAATTAATAACTATTTACCCTCTAAACATTCATTCACTACCTTTAAGATTTAAGAAAAAAACAAAACTAAATCTAATTTTTAATTTAAAAAAAACCCGTAAAGTTTTTGACTATAAATCGTTTATGTACGAGACATAACTAAAAGAATGTTCATTCTAATACGCAGCGCAAGACCATCCAAAAATACAAAATTGCAGTTGTGTCGTAAAACATGTTTAATATAATGCGCACCGATCAGGAATATGTTTATAAAAAGTTTTGTCAATAAAATACGCACCTTATTGCGCGACAGAAAGGTTGTTCAATATAATGCGCACCCTTACACTCTATCTCAAAAAATAACATGATACATAGGAATAAATAAAATAATCTAAAAAATCAATAATTCAATTACGGTACATGTGATCCATCTGAAATTTTGATACATTGTTTTTATCATCGGTACGAAACTGCCTGCAAAATTTCAGCTCACTAGCTTACAAGGAAGTGGGTTAAAAATTGATCCAAAGTTTTGGCGACAAGCAAGGGTTCAAGGGTGCAAGCAAGCAGACACCACGAGTTAATATAAAGGATTTAAATATTTTGTAATATATATTTGATTTATTAAAATAAAGGTGATGCAACATAAAATTTTGGTCTTGCTGTTACGCAGGATTAAGATGGAGAGGACAATGTTACCTTGGGTGTCGTATTTTTCCAAGTTTGAAAAGTTCTGTGTGCCACTTCCACAGCTGCCTTTACATCTGATTGGTCCATATCAGGGACTTCCCCGAGCACCTCCCCATTGGCTGGATTTAATACTGCACAATAAAAGAAATTTTTTAAAATGTATTTACATACAATTTTATAGAAGGTAAAAAAATTAAGAAACTAAACCACTTTGATTACATTTATTGGGGACCTTTATTTATATGCAATATCATTTTCATGAATAATCTTGAGGATAAATTGTTTTTTTAAATATTAACTCTCACATTAAAATTTCATTATATATGTATTAGTTTTAAGATGATCCTAGTCCAATTAATTTATTTTCCTAACAAAGAGCTACAAGTGAACCTCCTGTCTAGACTCATCCCAATCCTCATCTGTCTGACACTTGATAAAGCATATTTGAATTTGTGACCTAAGGGGTTATACAAGACTAATTGCTTCAAGAGTGCTCTCTGGCAGCTGGTACTTGGGGAATATGTTATTTGACCTCGTGGCAGCTGAGAGTGTTAAAATACTGTAATTAAAGTAAAAAAATTAATGCTCTCAACTGATCCATCTTATGTATATAAAAAAAAGGCATTCAATTTTAAGAATAGGTTTCTTTCTTTTTGGTGACAGATTTGGGTCAAACATTTATCAATGTCAAATCTAACCCAACATCAATGAGCTTCATAATAATGGAATGAGTAGTGAGAATGAATTACCGTATTTATTCGTGTATAGCGCACACTCCTGTATAATGCGCACCCTAAATTTTTTGGTTGAAAATTGGTATACATTTTTTAAAACTTTCTCCCAGCTCAGATCAATGATTTTCAGTGACAAATGTTGATAACGTGTGACAAAATATTTATTGACAACATACCATGGTAAAGTAAACTACCAGTATAAACACAATTTCCAAAAGAAATTTACAAACAATTTAAAACCCTTTAAAGTGTGACTCATCTTCAGATTCAGCAAAGAGTTGTTCCCATTCTTCTTGAGTCATATTTTCATCAGTGTCCCAATTGGCAAGAACATCTGTTTCTTCTTCTTCTTCACTTTCTTGTGAGTCTGAATCCCACAGGGCATCATCTTTTGTACCATCCATTTTGTTGCTGATGCCTGTCTTTAAGAAACTCTAAATGATCATTTCTTTTGGGATGTCTCCCCATGATGTTTTAACCCAGGAGAGATATGTCAGGCTTCTTGAGATTTCCTCCTTTAGTCAACTCTTTATCCTCGGATTTCATCCAGGCAATCCATTTCTCCTTGACTCCGCTTTCAAGAGGGCTTCGCCTCGGATGTAAACAAACATGGCGGACCAAAATTTCATTTTCAAATTTGAAATATTTATGGAGTCTGTGTAAGACCTCATGTATATCGCGCATCTACCCTTTTGGTAGTTGTTTTCTGTATAAAATTTTGCGCGCTATACACAAATAAATACGGTATGACTAAGAATTAATTATAGAATTGTAGTTTGTTAGGAAAATTCTGATACAAAGAAAAAGAAACGAAGTTATAAAGTTTGGTGCACACTAAATTATATTTAATTTGACAATAAATCAACAGGATTTTTGAAGTAACAAAGGTGGCCTATGCCCTTGAAGGAATCGCAGACGCCGACGATGATCGGCGGATGCCCCTCATGGACGAGAAGGCTCCATAACATACTATCTCTAAGTTATTCAAATTCAATATTTGAGTAGGATATAAGAACATATTTTATTATTAGAAAGATTTACTTCAGAATTATAATTGTGAAATTTGAGCATTATGAATGGAATTTAAAAGTCTTAAACTTATGATTTACTTTCAGATTTTTTATTTTCAAATGAACAAGAAATTGAAATATTAATGTACATATTAAATTTTAATAGTAATAGTTTCTTGTAAGAATGTTTTTATTATTCACAAGTGATATTTTTATTTACAACAATACTCTTTAGTAAAGTTTCTTTATTTAAATTTTCTCCAGCTGTCGCTATGGAAAGTAAGTATTTATTGCCAAATTAAGTTTTTTATATTTAACAATAAAACCATAAATATTTTTAATGGTCAGTTACAATTTAAACAGAAAAAGATCTGTTGGGAAAATAGGACTGGATTATATCAGGTATCTGGATTGATTGAACATCAAACAATAGAGATTGGATTTTCAAAGGCGCAATAGATTATATCAGTCCACTAGATATTCTTGTATGATGAAATATGTTTCCAGAAATGAATAAGAAAAAATTGAAAATAATGCCAGTATTTATTTTAAAATGATTTTTTTTTAAAGATCTGGGTGCAAAATATATAGATACTCTCAGACTGCTGTCTTGGATAGAGTTGAATGTCATTAATATAATGCATTAAAAATATTTTGTATCCGATTCTTATGTTAATCAAAATGTGATCTTTTGTCTCATTCGAAACTTGTACTATCACAGATAATTCAGTGCTCTGATAATTAATTTCAGCCCACTGAAATTTAATTTTTTTCTGTTTTTATAAAATAATGAGATTTATGATATTAAGAACAAAAAACATAATTTAAGTAATGAGTAACATCCCTTTTAAATTTTAGGGGTAATTATTAAACATAATAAGTTAATAAGTAGTTATAGGAAAGAATAAATAATTTTACCTTCGTATGTTTTCCCTGACAAGGCTGAGACCCATTTCCCATTAACAAAGGCCTTGTTGCGTAGGAAGGGGACAGATTTCCCTGTAGATGCCATCCTAAAATATTGTATAAGTAGGAGGTGTTGTCTTGTTTTAAAAATGTTAGATGGAAAAGTTGCCCACCTGTGTATAGCCTGTAAAGAGTAAAAATAAGGGTCAGGGGTGGATTAAAATAAAACTATACTTTATATTTTAGAACTCTTCTGCTTTGTACTTAACAATGAAACTGATTGCAAAATTAAATAAAAATTTAATGATTATAAATGATTATGAATCATCAAAGCAAAAAGCCATTCATATATGGGCCTGTTTTTAGTTTTAGTTTTAGCTGTCCTGGGAGACATAGTTTTTGCTACCTATTAGAATTAGGATGTTTATTGTTATTTAATAAATTTAATTGCTATAACTATAAGTGTAAGTACAAATGACCAATGAGTCAAATGCCATTGCCATTGGGCATTGTCGTTGGGAATTTCTTTTACAATGACAACAATGTTAGTAATAAATAGCACTTTTTGGCTGGTTCCCTTCCTGAGACTGAGACCTGATCCTTTTACTTTTGTCAACAATAAATCAAAATCTAATGAAAGTTTTAGAAGCCTAATTAAATTAGTACATGTATTATGTTTATAAAGAAAATATTTAAAAAAATGATTATATAAATATAATAATAAATATTTTTTAATATAATAATTAATATTAAACGTATTCTTACCATCATGCTGAATGAAATGCTGATTTCTTTTTCTTACAATTTAATACAATGCTACAAGTACAAGATAGAAGGCTATAGGGCCCTTATACTTATAGTTTTTTCGGCCTATTTAAATGATCTCTTAGATTTTAGAACTTGAAAGAGACAGCTTAGGCGGGCTAGTACTTCTAGGGATTTAGTCTTAGACTTAGAAACTTAGAGATGATAAAGTGCAAGTCTAACAAAATTAAAATACATGTAATAACATTAATTTAATAAGGCTTTTTAAGTCACAAGCGGTTGATGATTGTCATGACTAAGACTTTACAAAATAATTTTGCTGCTTGCAAGAGACAAGTGTGCTTGTTATTTTGGTTCAGTTACTAATGTCTTTATATTTTTATTAAGTAAATAGTTTCGGGGTAAACCCTCGTCAACAAGTGCGTCACACGTCTTGAATTATTGGCATTTATTGAGTTCATAGATTTGCAAAAGCGAAAGAAGATTTTACTTCCGGATCAATTTAGCATATCTATTTATATATTTTTGAAAATATATCAAGAGTTATTATGTTAAAGTGGTGAAGAAACCCCACATATAATCGACTTTTAAAGACCTATTAAAAATTTTAATTAAAAGAAATTCTCTGTTACAAGCAACTGTAGGGTCTGTAGCCTAATTATTTAAAATTTTTCTTCAAAAGAAAATAATTGAAAATAAATGATTTAATTACACGTTCTAGTTCTAGCGTAGTAATAGTATTTAGTAGTAAAGTAAAATGTTAATTGTAATTTTAAAGTCAAAGATAAAATTTCAAACTAGTTTTGAAAAGCCAAGAATTTATCATAATTTATGAGGAATTGTTTAATTGAAAAATAAACATATTTTAAATAATTTTCTTATAATAAGGATTCTAATCTAAACGTATGACAAGTAATAAAAATATAAATTAAAATGTTACTATTTACCGTTTCTTGCCCTAAAAATACATTACAGTAGAATCCGTGACACGCCAATAATTTTTTTATTTATCATTTATCATGATTATTATTATTTCTTTTTTGGTATTTTTTTTTAAAAGTGGGTTGAGTCTGAAATAGGCTAAGTCTGTGTTGATAAGGTTTCGGTGAAATTTTTACCTTAAAAGATCGATGGTTCTCATATTACACACACAACTCACGGCCACCCTATTTGCTTAAAATAGTGCTAATTAATCTATGATCGATTGTGATTTGGGGGTGGAAGACAGGGGGTCAAATAGTGCGGGCAATGGTGTGCGCTTTTAAATTTTAAAAAATTATTTATAAGAAACTTAATTTAATTGTGATGTGTTCATAATTTAAATATAGGTTTCAGGAATACACTCACTTTATCAAAGACACGTGAATATTTAATTTTAGAATTTAAATCAATTAAGTTTGCCCTGTGAGCTGTTTGTGTGTGGAGGAGGGGGGGGGGTCTATAACGCCAGACAAAAGACGGTAAAACTGTTAATTTTTGTTTCCGAAACTTATCTTAAGTGTTTACATAGTTTGTAGGTTAGCTATTGAGTTTGTAGATGTTACGTTGTTGTGATGATGTCATCAGAGACGACCTTACTTACACCATTTTTGGCACCCGGGCAAAGAAATAGTGTTGGGCAAAGAAAGAGTGCTACGGAAGGAATAAAAAATAATTGCTTGATAATATAAAAAATAATGTATTATTTATTTTATTGCCACTATACTAATTTCAACAAAATTGTTGTTAAAACCCTCCAACATATTCGCATGGGGCCCTTATTCTCGTGGGCCCCCGGGAAAATGCCCAACTGGCCTATGCGTTGAGACGGCTCTGGATGTCGTGTGTTGCTGGTGGGTGTTTAGATATGTGTTGTCACTGGTGTTTAGGTATTAATCCTAGTTTGATATGTAAGACACTAGTGTCTTACGAGCTTAACATAACTCTACGTGGACTTGGCACTTAATTACTTCAGTTTCAATGACAATAGTAACTATTATTTTATTCAGGAAGCACACGTTACAAATTAAGATTTTTACAGATTACTCCCTAGCCAAAAGTTTTAGAATCACTAATTTAAGGACTAACACCTACAACCATCACCCCCCCCCCTTCCTTTTTTTGCTGCGCCGACAAAACTATGGTCGGGCCCAGCACGAAGGTAAATACTGACAGCCCAATGACACCGCGAGATAAGACAAACACTGAACGCTGTGCAAAAATGTCCCTTTCTTTGTTTTATCTGTAGCTACTTTTCAGGTTAGAGTAGGTATTAGAAGCCGATTGGAATGAATTAACTTTAAGAATAGTAGCACGCACACACGCATAGGCAAGGGAACAAATACTGAGTGAGGTAAAATAATGGTGGTCATAAAACAGATGTTGGAAAACTCATCAAATTCATATTATAAAACGATATAGTTCTAGAGGTCAGGAGAGAGCTGTGTGTACGGCTCTTACGTACAATACAAAAGCATTCTGAAACTGCACGATAGTGTTAGGGCGTATCTTTATCTATATACATACTGGAGCAGTGGCGTCATTAGGCTTGGTGTCACCCAGTGCGGTGGCTCATGATGTCACTTCTCTCACGACTTACCCCACATAACTCCTTCGAGTCTGCAAGGGCCAAATGACTGGAGCATCAACAAATTTACGTTTTGGTGTCACCCTTACGAAGGTGTCACCTGGAGCGGTCCGCACCACCCCACGCCCTAGTGACGCCTCTGCAATAGAGTTTCGCGATCGTTAATGGTGGTCACGGGTTCGAATCCATGTGAAGGCAAGGATTTGTTCCCGGGGCCTAGGGCATCCCTGAGTCACCCAGCTCCGAATGGGTACCTAACACTAGTTAGGCGGCTGGGTAATGCGTGGAACCCACAAAGCCGTGGCCTGAAAACGATGCATCACTTGCCAACAGATCATCTGTCTTGGTCTGTGGACGCAATTATCTTCTGCATAGAAGGAGCGTCTGTATAGGTAAGATAAGAAATTTTTGAATTGTTAAATCAAATAAAAATATCTTCTTTTCAATTGTTTAACAAAGTTAAGAGTCTGCTGAATAATGTATTTCCTCTCATGCATCTCATCTGATAAAATTTATTTTCTTTGGGATCTCGTCCTTTCGCTCTTTCTCTCCCCCTTTCATGGATAAAAAAATAAAATCCATAGCTGAACAGATGCTAGCGTGTTACATATTCTCAGTTTACGTTCATTATAAATGTTCCTTACGACTTACGAGAATCCTACCTAAGGATGGATCTGGAAAAGAATGGAAGTTAACTTTTAGCTTGAAAGCATAACCCAGAATCAGTGGCGTAGCTAGGGTCATCTGCGCCCGGGGACATGACACAAATTCTGCGCCCTTTCTCGGGCAGACACATTCTGTGGGCTCACGGAGTCCCCAGGAAAATTTCGAAAATTTACAATTTATATGGTTCATTTCGAAGCATCTGGTATTTTAATGAACTAGAATACAGACTTATAATCCTCTATACGATTCTAAACAATTTATTAGAAAAAAAATATTCTCTACTAATTGTACATGACTGTAATCAGGACCGTCTTAACGCGTAGGCATTTGCCCGGGGGCCCACGAGCATAGGGGCCCCATGGGAATATGTTTATTTATATAAATTATGTATATTTATTTTTTAATTCCTGCGGGGGAGGGGTCCAACACTATTTCTTTGCCCGGGGGCCCAAAATGGTGTAAAGACGGCTCTGACTGTAATAGATATAGCCTACAACAAGTTGACCCTCCTTGAGTGGACTGTCGCAAACTCGTCAATCACGTTGTCAAGATTAATATTCTCAAGTGTTTCTCTTTCGATGCTAAGGAGTGCAAGAACACTCAGACGATCTTGTCCTATCGAAACACGTAAATGAAACAAAATAAGCTTCACTTTGCTGAAGGACCGCTCACAGCTTGCAATTTAAACAGCGATAGATCTGGGAATACGTCATCTGCATATGAAACCAAGAAGATCCAAAGGAGTTTCCGGTAGAACTTCAGTCCGGGTTACTGATCAGCATTTTGCAGTCTCCGATGTCTGTGCACAATTCGTGACCATTGACGTCAGTGTCGTAGAAATTTCCAAAATGTAAGCGATTTTGACGTAGTGTATCGACATTTGTCTCAGCGGGAAGAGTTTTTACGTCTATTAAAAATTCAAATTTGGTTTTTAGGTTCTTTAGACGTAAAAACCGTATTGATATCTCTTGTTGGAATACGTGCAATATCTTCTTCTGCCGAAAGTCCTGCATCTGTTGCCAATTCTCCAGGCATCCCCCGATGTCGCCTAATTCTTCTCTCAACCTCGATTCCAAAAGTTGTGCATCATGTTTTTCCATCGTCTACCGCACCTCGGCTCAAATTATCACGAATGTTGACACGTTCTTGCTCCAGCGTTTCAAGATCAGATGCTGCTTCATTGAAATTCATAGTAGGATCCTGCAACCGATTCTGGACACGATTAATTTCCCAAGTATGATGTTCCAGAAATGTAACAAAACTATGAAGTTAAAGTTTAATATACCTGCCAGTAACGTTTCTACATTACTTCTGATACAAGGCGTCATAGTTGAATCTTCCGATAATTTTTCCAACAGCCGTACTTGTTTATCTAGTCCTTCATAAAAAAGATTTAACAGCTTATGATGGTGCAATCCAGCGTGTTTCAGATTCCATCTTCACTGTGATTGGTGCAACTCTTTTTAATTCTTCCCAAACGAGTTGTTGAACGAGAGAAAAACAAATATATAATTTCAACTGTTCCAAAAAACGTGATAACAAATTAATAAGTTATGTATAAACCAGTGGTTGTATTTTAATGTTTCGAAACGACAGTTATCCTAACAGTATGAGGTTGCTTTTAGTGTCATCTCTATCTGTTCTATTAATAGAAGCGACCTCAGGGCCGGTATAAGCCATCTTGGTGCCCGAGGCACAAAACCTCACGGGTGCCCCTTTCTGCCACTGACCGCTGGTATGTTCAATATTATGCAAAAAAAAACTAACAATGACAACAGCTGTTAACACATATGTTTATACTACTATCACTGCATATAACACCCATAATAAGGTATTTCTGAATTTACATTAATAGTAAATTAATTTTGTAATGATAATAGACAAAGATACTGTAACTTTTTTAATAGATGAGAAAGTCAGAGAGAGCACGCATTAACATTTTAAAGTGTTTTATTCTACGTTTACATCTGACTAACTAAGTTTTTGAGTACATCATCAAAGTTAATTTTGAGCAATAAGGGCCGATCATAAAGTACGTCATGCTATTTTTGACAATTTTTAACTCCCCCTGTCACAAACTGTCACAAATCTTGGAACCCCCCCCCCACCCCCCCAAAGTACGTCACACTTTCGAACAAAAATATTTTTTCATTAACAAAATAATTTAAAATTTAATATAAAACACCGTGACGTTAAACATGACCGGACTCCTCCCTCTCCCCTGTCACGAACTGTCACACTTTCTTACACCCCCCCCCCTCTGGATCGTGACGTACTTTATGGACGGCCCCTAAGTCTTCCCCACTCATCAGGAGAGATAAGACATCAAGCCTTCCTTGTTACATTTTCGATCTACTTGGATTTTTGTGTACATTTGATTTAGAAAAAGATCGTTCAATTGAACAGTTTGTAACCATTCACGTTAAAAATATACGCAAGGCGATTTCTACATTTTAAAGCACACTCTATGTTGTCTCTATTACTTTGTATGATTTTGCATGACTAAACGTGTTGTTTTCAGATTTTGATGCACGGATTTTGGGGCGAATATAAAAGTGGAACTGTTGTAGTTCAGTATACACATTATTGTTCAAATACTCAGTATAATCATTTATTAGTTCTTCACAACACTGAGATGTTTGTGGTACATCCAGAGGCGTCACTAGGGTTGGTGTCACCCGGGGTGGTAGCTCATGGTGTCACCCCCTCATGACTTAACCCATAGAGCACCTCCGAGTTTTCCAGTGCCAAATAACGGGAACATACAGAATTTTACATTTTGGTATCACCCCCCTGATGGTGTCACCCGGGGCGGCCCGCCCCCACCGCACCACCCTAGTGACGCCACTGGGTACATCGACCAAACAAGAAAATCTAACTGCTATATCATTATATACCTGTCCTCGTTTACTCATCTCAGTCTCAAGTTTGTCAGCAATGGCGTAGAAACCAGATCTACACGAATGTGCCTCTGGCATTCAGAGATACCTTAAGGGTATCACCATCAATGACCACTGTTTTTCGTTTACAATTACGGACCAAATTTGACTTATAATCCACACCTGTTGTTATTTCTTTTGCAGTTTCTTCAAATCTTTCAAATTCATTCCTAGATTCATGTGCGTAATTGCTAGTGAAGAATACAAAGCAGCACATGTTTTCAAGCTCACTTGCTAATCTTGTAGAGCTTCACAGACCCTGTGAAAATGTTGTAACTCTTCTTCCCAAAAGACAAGCATGAGGCAAATATTAATTTGTGCATCTCCTTTGCAATGCTTTCTGCGTCTCTTCTGGTGTCACCTCCTGTGACTGGTCTTCTTGTAAACATTCTAACGCTTCTATAAGCTAAGCATGGGACTTAAGAATGGCTTCAGATGCAACAGCACCTGCTTCCCATCAGGTATCACAAGGAATCCTTTCAGAATCTTTCATCGGTTGGTTTAACTTGAGAAAAAAGTTGCCCTGTATGCAAGAAATTTACTGCCTCTAAACAAGCGCCAACGGGACCCTATTGATGCTGAGAGTGGGCCACAATCAACCCAGTAAGCCACATCATCAGTGGATAATTCAATCCATGATTCTGGATTTACTACTTGATTTATTTTATAATTATTTTCATCTTTATCATTATCTTCAGTGCAATGAAGTGGGTCACAACAAATTTCATTTTCAAGCATTAATGTAGTGTCTGATTTGTAGGTCAGCTTATAGTAGACTTATCAATAGACTTGATGGTGTCAGTCTATAATATAGTAGACTTATCAATAGACTTGATGGTGTCAGTCTATAGTAGACTTATCAATAGACTTGATGGTGTCAGTCTATAGTAGACTTATCAAGGGTTGATGGTGTCAGTCTATAGTAGACTTATCAAGGGTTGATGGTGTCAGTCTATAGTAGACTGATCAAGGGTTGATGGTGTCAGTCTATAGTAGACTTATCAAGGGTTGATGGTGTCAGTCTATAGTAGACTTATCAAGGGTTGATGGTGTCAGTCTATAGTAGACTTATCAAGGGTTGATGGTGTCAGCCTATAGTAGACTTATCAAGAGGGTTGATGGTGTCAGCCTATAGTAGACTTATCAAGAGGGTTGATGGTGTCAGCCTATAGTAGACTTATCAAGAGGGTTGATGGTGTCAGTCTATAGTAGACTTATCAAGAGGGTTGATGTTGTCAGTCTATAGTAGACTTATCAAGAGGGTTGATGGTGTCAGCCTATAGTAGACTTATCAAGAGGGTTGATGGTGTCAGCCTATAGTAGACTTATCAAGAGGGTTGATGGTGTCAGCCTATAGTAGACTTATCAAGAGGGTTGATGGTGTCAGTCTATAGTAGACTTATCAAGAGGGTTGATGTTGTCAGCCTATAGTAGACTTATCAAGGGTTGATGGTGTCAGCCTATAGTAGACTTATCAAGAGGGTTGATGGTGTCAGCCTATAGTAGACTTATCAAGAGGATTGATGGTGTCAGCCTATAGTAGACTTATCAAGGGTTGATGGTGTCAGTCTATAGTAGACTTATCAAGAGGGTTGATGTTGTCAGTCTATAATAGACTTATCAAGGGTTGATGGTGTCAGCCTATAGTAGACTTATTAAGAGGGTTGATGGTGTCAGCCTATAGTAGACTTATCAAGAGGGTTGATGGTGTCAGCCAAAAGTAGACTTATCAAGATGGTTGATGGTGTCAGCCTATAGCAGACTTATCAAGAGCGTTGATGGTGTCAGCCTATAGTAGACTTATCAAGAGGGTTGATGGTGTCAGCCTATAGTAGACTTATCAAGAGGGTTGATGGTGTCAGTCTATAGTAGACTTATCAAGAGGGTTGATGTTGTCAGTCTATAATAGACTTATCAAGATGGTTGATGGTGTCAGCCTATAGCAGACTTATCAAGAGCGTTGATGGTGTCAGCCTATAGTAGACTTATCAAGAGGGTTGATGGTGTCAGCCTATAGTAGACTTATCAAGAGGGTTGATGGTGTCAGTCTATAGTAGACTTATCAAGAGGGTTGATGGTGTCAGTCTATAGTAGACTTATCAAGGGTTGATGGTGTCAGCCTATAGTAGACTTATCAAGAGGGTTGATGGTGTCAGCCTATAGTAGACTTATCAAGAGGGTTGATTGTGTCAGTAAAATCCTGTTCCACCTGTTGCTTAACTGAAACTAAATAATTCGTTAATTTTCTGCTCTTAGCTTTTACAACAGAAACGGTATGATCTTTTTGTTTAGCTAGTTTTCTCTTTTGTGGAACACTTAACTAAACACGTTTCATCCTGAGTCTGAAACCTGAAAATAATTCTGGGTGTGTGAAACTTCAGGACTTGTGATGCCCCCAAACGTGTGGTGCCCTAGGCACGTGCCTTGTTTGCCTAATAGTTAATCCAGGCCTGATTGCCCTTGTCTCCTACTGCTCCCCTAGTCTCACTTCCAGAAACTCACAGTTTTTTTTTAAAACGCCATCAGCAATCCTACATTGTGAATGTGTCATTTGTTTATGAGTAGAATGGCGCCCCTTAATGCTCAGTGGGGGCGCCAAAATCATGCTTGACAACTGGTTTGTAAAGAAGATATTTGTGGAGCTCCAAAATTCAATCTTCCAAACGTATTTGGGATACATTAGTTTACATCAAAATAAAATTAAAGAGTTAGTTTTAATATTCATTTTGGTGCCCCTTAACGTGACGCCTGGGGACATATGTCCCCCCTGCCCCCCTCGCTACGCCACTGCCCAGAATGCTATATATTCCGAGCTTCATTTCTATTCGTTTCTTTGTGATGATTCAGTAGTGATGATTTTGACGGGTGGCGGACTATTTTAATTTTTTTTTCACTTCCCCGTAATTTCGCACCATCGAGAATTAATGCGCCAGTGAGAAGTAAAGTAATACATTACTAATTTAAAAACGTATCATGTCTAAATTGAACCAGCCTATACAGAAACGAATCTTCCAATTCTACACTGGACACTGATCGACACGCCAGCGACAAAAAGCAGCCTTGAACACAATAGAGGGGTGTTGTGGAAACCCTTGTGAAGGTTTTCATGGACGGATTCACGTACTTGAGAGAAAGGGATGCAGGATCGGTGGGTAAATCCTATACCAAATAGATGGCCATCAAATTAGGAACTTTCAATACCCCGAGGGGCAGTAGCTTGAGCCACGATGCAAACCTTGAATCTATACACAATGACCAGAAGATTGTGCATTGTGGACTGCAATAGTGGGAAGTTGAGGGGCTTGGCGTCGTCTTAATGTTAAACTCTAAATCTGCTCTTGATATCCTGATTAAGTAAGGGGTCGTCCATAAAAGGCGTCTCACGTTTTTGGTTGATTTTACCCCCCCCCCTTCCCCTCTCGTCACACTTCGTAACAAATTCGCTCCTAGGTGCGTGACGTCATTTATGGACGGCCCCTAAGAACATATAATACATTTTGTTGCCGCATTTCTAGATAGGTGGAAATAGTTGAGCAAATGCTTGGAAACAAAGTAACAGTGCAGGGGACTCCTACTCGTGCAAGCAAGAGGATTTTAACATTGGACTTTCCGGGCACCCCAAAGACAACCACATGCTCCAGTCTATTTCATGGCCACAAACTGGCTAGCAGACATTTTTAACAATAAGTGGTACAATGAAAGGTGGCAACACTACTTCCAAAGAAGTACACGTTGAAATACCACAGACCAGCTGAACAGACCAGTGGTGTCCCGAGCTAAACATACCAAGGTAGGCTAGGGTTTAATAAATAAATGTGAATGCTACTATCACAATGACTCTGTCCGTAGACGCAACATTTTCAGTTTGTTTGAACACCAGTAGTAATTAGCTATGTTTATTGGCGCTCATTGAATGTTAAGATTAGTGTCAGCTTCTTTCACGAAACAAATAAAAAAATAAATAAAATCTGAATTGGTCTAAAAAGTCACCTTACACATAAATAAACGAGTGCCACCAAGGGATGACATAACTCCTTCTTACTTCACCAGACTTAAAGTCACCTTACACATAAATGAACGAGTGCCACCAAGGGGTGACATAACTCCTTCTTACTTCACCAGACTGACAATTGAGATGCGATCCACCAGAGAACCCATTGCGTTTAGGTTTCGTGTTTTTCATTCTTCTTTGGGAACTGCAACATCTTTAACCCCGTTACCAAACAGCGACATATAGCAAACACAATGTCCTCCAATAACCACGTTTCGTATCTTACATAAATAGACTCTATATTTTTTTAAAAGTTGGTATATTTTTTAATCGTAAAACTCCGATTACTTAGTATACATACTTCAGCATTCGTCTCCATCTGCTGGGCTATGGGTCATTAAAAAAAATTTCAGAGCTTAGTACACTTCGGCCGAACTGTGCTTCCCGGCTATGTCCAGCGTTATGTTTAATATTCAAAAGATGTGGCACTTTTTCTGTTACCAAATTGAAACTTTAACAGATCGTGTCCCATATAAATTCTTGCAAGGGTTGCACCTAGATTCAAGGGAATCCACATTTTAAGTTACGGATATTCGCATTTAGACCGTATTGATGGTACGATATCCGCATCTCTTCCTTTCACCACAAATTAAACTGATAGGTTAATGATGATTGAAGAGTTAATATAAATTTTTAGCCATGATGGTTAACTTCGGGGCAGTTCACATGCACTCTCCAATTCCGCGAATTTGAAACCACGGGCGTTGCGGATGTGGGATTGTTCTGTATTTTTATTTCTTTTGCTTGGCCAGTTATTCAACGCTTAGGTCATCGCGACATTCATGTTATGTCATTTTAAAAGTACACTGAGCTAGTTCAAGTTACGTGACACCCACACCACCGCCACGACTTAATGCTACATACACGTCTGTTTCATCATCCAAGCCACCGGTCCTATTTACGGACTCCCCCCCCCTATTTTATACATTTGAATGTGCATTTTTATCTTTTCTTCTGATGTTTCCCCACTGAATAATAGATTGCCCCAGGAGGCCTTCATGTTAATTCTGCGGAAAAGCTGTTAAAATGTGAATTTTTGTCTATGCAAATGCTGTTAGGACATAGGTTATAAAAATTTAATATAGCCACGTGAAAGTTTTGTGTTGTATTTAAATGAAGACATGGAGAATTATACATTTGAAAAATTCCCCTGCAATGCTTATGTTTAAAAAAAAACCGAAGTCGTTATTCAATCCCTTAGGAAAAAAAACGTGTTTGAAAATTTGCTGTTGATGAATGAGATTAATAGTATTATTCCGTTTAAGTAAAGAGAAATACATAAATAAATGTTTTAATTTTTTTTTAAAAATCCAACAACAACATTATCCTGAAACCGAAGATCAATTTCAATCTGACCTATAGCCCAGTGCTCATAGAACCAAAGAAGAGTGCTCATTTTACCTCACGTCCAGCACTCCTATTAAAAACAATGTCCTGCATAACAACCATGAAGTCATTCTATCTCCTTACAAACCTACTATGAGCCACTATTCTTCTCGTGACTTTTTAAGCTGCTTTTCTCATTTCTCTATAAAAATATTTTCCAATTATCGATTCCGCCAACGACATAATCAAAACGTTCCCTTGCTGCGTATTGGAACTCTATCCTCGCCCCCGATGTTGTCTGACACAATTAACAAAAGTTTGGAGGAGGACAATGTGGGTGTGCCTGCTCATTTCGTTTGACAACAAGTATGTCTGAAAATTGAGCCATTTTAATTCTTCAGTCGTGGCACATTAAATTTAAAATAATGAGTGCAGATCTCAAGAACATGACGAATAGCAAAAAGATATAAGTACAGTGTAATATATATATATATTATATGGGAATGAGCATAAGCTTAAACTTAACAAGCTAAGTTAAAAACAGCACACACGGAATGAAGCAAAGAGCCCTTGTTGATGAAATTCAGTTGTCTGGGGAGAAGGGGTCTCTTCATGATATACGCTTTAAATGGCGTGTTTACAGAAAAAAACGCAGATGACAATTCAAAGGAAATGAAAACCCATGTTAAAAATTTTCACCAAAAGCAACGTTCAGGTATTTATGTATGTATAGTCAGTGGCGTAATTAGGGATTTGGGGGCCCGGGGACGTGACCTCTTTTGGGGGGCCCTGCATTTTGACATTCGAAATCATGATATAAGATAATGTACACTCCTTTGGGGCCCCCTCGACCCTCGAGGGGGCCCGGGGGACTTTCGAATTAGGACCCCCCTCCCCTAGCTACGCCACTGTGCATAGGGATGAAATAATGTTTAGAGATAAATATTTGTATAGAGATAAAAGTATGTTTAGAAATGGAGGTATGTTTAAAGATGAAAGTATGTTTAGAAATGGAGGTATGTTTAAAGATAAAAGTATGTTTAGAAATGGAGGTATGTTTAAAGATAAAAGTATGTTTAGAAATGGAGGTATGTTTAAAGATGAAAGTATGTTTAGAAATGGAGGTATGTTTAAAGATGAAAGTATGTTTAGAAATGGAGATATGTTTAAAGATGAAAGTATGTTTAGAAATGGAGGTATGTTTAAAGATGAAAGTATGTTTAGAAATGGAGGTATGTTTAAAGATGAAAGTATGTTTAGAAATGGAGATATGTTTAAAGATGAAAGTATGTTTAGAAATGGAGGTATGTTTAAAGATGAAAGTATGTTTAGAAATGGAGGTATGTTTAAAGATGAAAGTATGTTTAGAAATGGAGGTATGTTTAAAGATGAAAGTATGTTTAGAAATGGAGGTATGTTTAAAGATGAAAGTATGTTTAGAAATGGAGGTATGTTTAAAGATAAAAGTATGTTTAGAAATGGAGGTATGTTTAAAGATGAAAGTATGTTTAGAAATGGAGGTATGTTTAAAGATGAAAGTATGTTTAGAAATGGAGGTATGTTTAAAGATGAAAGTATGTTTAGAAATGGAGGTATGTTTAAAGATGAAAGTATGTTTAGAAATGGAGGTATGTTTAAAGATGAAAGTATGTTTAGAAATGGAGATATGTTTAAAGATGAAAGTATGTTTAGAAATGGAGGTATGTTTAAAGATGAAAGTATGTTTAGAAATGGAGGTATGTTTAAAGATGAAAGTATGTTTAGAAATGGAGATATGTTTAAAGATGAAAGTATGTTTAGAAATGGAGGTATGTTTAAAGATGAAAGTATGTTTAGAAATGGAGGTATGTTTAAAGATGAAAGTATGTTTAGAAATGGAGATATGTTTAAAGATGAAAGTAGGTTTAGAAATGGAGGTATGTTTAAAGATGAAAGTATGTTTAGAAATGGAGGTATGTTTAAAGATGAAAGTATGTTTAGAAATGGAGGTATGTTTAAAGATGAAAGTATGTTTAGAAATGGAGGTATGTTTAAAGATGAAAGTATGTTTAGAAATGGAGGTATGTTTAAAGATGAAAGTATGTTTAGAAATGGAGATATGTTTAAAGATGAAAGTATGTTTAGAAATGGAGATATGTTTAAAGATGAAAGTATGTTTAGAAATGGAGGTATGTTTAAAGATGAAAGTATGTTTAGAAATGGAGGTATGTTTAAAGATGAAAGTATGTTTAGAAATGGAGGTATGTTTAAAGATGAAAGTATGTTTAGAAATGGAGGTATGTTTAAAGATGAAAGTATGTTTAGAAATGGAGGTATGTTTAAAGATGAAAGTATGTTTAGAGATAAGAGTGTGTTCAGAGATGTTTCATTGGCTCTTTGTGAAAGTACGCATTGATTACAAAATGTCCGATCTCTGCCACAACTTCTCTTCCGACTCATGGCCTTCCCATTTTACTGAACTTCTTTCTCTACCATTACACATTCGTAGTATTCGCACACTGATTAATGATTACAGATTGGGAAGAGAACAATAATACATTTCATATGAATAAGCTTCAAATTTGAGGGTTGGAAACATTTTACTCTTGTATAGCTGATCTTAGGTCTATGCAATAAAAAGGATGAGGTTTTTAAATTTTCGTTTGCAAATACAATTTGTTTGAAATAAATCTTAAGTGGGAGCTGTTTTTTATCTGCGTCATACAAGAAAATACGCATACAAATACTTGTTCTTCCCGTTTTGCATTCAGGCGTGAAATGAGTTCATGAACAAAGACTGAAAAGCAACACACTATTAACTGTCAAAACTCTAATACGTATGCAAGTCTAGGCACAAGCAACTGAAAAGTGTAGGACTAGGGCTGTTAACAATTAATTTAAATTTAATCTTTAACTTTTGAAAAATTAACGTTTAATTAATAGTTAATTTCGATTATAGTGAAAAATTGAAATTTATGGAGTCATAGGTAACATTTATTAAAATACTTGTCGAAAATCGAAATAACACTGGAGTGTCTTCTTAATATGACATCTTTTAACCAACAACGCAAACAGACAAGAGCATTGACATTATTTGGTTCAAGTGATGAACGGGTCTTCTTGACAATATAACCAGCCGAGCTGAACAATTGTTCACATAGCAGCTGAAGTTTCCGATACTGTAAGGGATGTTTGTTATACAGGTAATATGTAAGCGAAGTGTTAGAACCATGGTAGCAATGTTCCCTTTAAGCAGCGCGAGTGCACAGATATTTGACCGACGCCACGCAGGAGTTTAGTATCACCGCGCAGGAAATTTGGTAAAATATTGCACAAAAAATGGACGTTGAGGGAACATTGCATGGTAGGCAAACGATTTCTTTCAATGGGCACAATAACCTTTATCAACATTTTGAACATTCACGTCAGTCAATAGTTTAAAACCAAAATGTTTGTGTAATCGTCCGGTAATTAGTTTATATTTATCGGCCGAAATATATTACTTTTTGACTTCCAGTAGATTTATAAGTGGTGGGTCGATTAATCGTTAAAAAATTTAATCGTTAATTTTTTACGATTAATCGAGAAATTAATCGCTAATTTCCTCAGACCTACGTAGGACGCAATAATATTCTGTATAGATAGTAGGAGCGACTGTAATATATAAGACAAAATAAAATATTTTAAAAATGAAAATTAACATTAAGCTTTCAGAGGGTAGGAATTTGATATAAAAATGATTGTAATCATTGTTAAGAGAGCAATGCAGGCTTAGAAGAAACACAAATTTAAATACATAATATTGGCAGTTCAGTTGGTGCATGTTGAGTATTGGGTATAAGGGACTGATTTTTAAAAGCAACATTGAAAGAGAATCAAATATGAAGTAACTTTAAAAAATAGCATTTAAAAATTAATAATAATAATATTTTTCGCCCTAAACTGTTAGACATTTTACTATAAGCTAGGAGTTAATCATGCTGATTGGTAATAAGTTTAAGAGTTTAAACAAATATTTATCTGACCAAGTAAACTTTCTCTCCGATAGGGTTTTGACACGGTCGACTACCGATCAGGGTTTAACTTTCCCTATTTCATATATTCTTAATGAAGGTGTGGGATGATGGGAGTGAAAGGGACCCCCCCACCTGAATAATGAGTGACATATCGATGCTATGATAGAAGCAAAAAGGAAGACAGTACATTTTTTGGGGGCTTGGTTTCTCATGGAATCCAAGGAGCCAGTGGCTTAAAGGAATGAATGATTTTTAACCATATTATACAACCAATTTACAAAACCAGCCGGCGATGCAATTTTAACTATTAATATTATTATTTTAACTTTTAAATAATATTTCTTTAACGACATTGTATTTATAAGAAAAGTCAAAATTGTGTACTGTTTTGAGTACGTCAAATGATGGATGAAAATCGATGACGTTTTATTTTTTTACAAAGTTGAAATGGATTTTTTTAAAACCCGACGAAGATATGTGCTTTTAAGTGATGAAAATTTTTAAAACTATATGTCCCAAGAAAAAGCAGGAGTTCTCCAATGTTTGCCTGTCTTGCAACGCTGTGGCTCGCAGAATTGAAGAAATCTGATCTGACATTAATCATTAAAGGACAAAGAAAGGCAAATGAAGAAACAAAATACTTTTCTTCGATAGTCTGTGATGAAAGCACTGATGCATCTAACACTGCCCAACTTGTTTTTTTTAAAGAGGAGTTAATGATGACATGTGTGTGAGTGAAGAATTACTTGAATTACCTTCAGAGTCTTAAAGACCAAACAAGGGTAAAAGATTTATTTGCTTCCGTTTGTTCTGCTGTCAATAACATTAAACTAACATCGAAAAAATACAGTGGAACCTCTCATAACGATAAACTTTAATAACGAGTAATTCCCATAACGAGGAAAACATTTTAAGAGCAATTTTTCATTTAACGACTGACGCAGAAAGGGAAAGTCCCTTTTTCCTGGAAATTCATTTATGAGCCGGCACTGCCGCCCTGATGCATTAGTATGTGTTTATCACTCGGTCTGTTAGCATATTCATGCGGAAATTTTGAAACTTTGTGATAATTGACTGAGGAATTAGGCTTTCATTAGTATAGAAAACAGAACGGAATGAACATAACATATTCAATTCGCAATACAAAATAATGAAGCTTTTTCAGGTTAACTTTATTTATTTAATCTACATCTGTTAATAAGTCCGGTAGCCCGAGTTAAAAATGTACAAGTGAATATTGCTTACGTAAAAGCCAACCCAAAAATAAATGTTATTATAATATGACACAGCTCAATTTAAGAAGAGTATACGGAAATGTGCACACGGTAATTAGACAATAAAAGATTTTTGAAAGCGCACCGCTCAAAATAAAGTACAAGTATTGGAAAAAAATTACTGCATCATAAGTAACTCCTTTTGAACGTCCGCATAAAGTTGTTCAACGGAAATGAAATTTAATTTTTCTCTTTTTGTCTCTACATTTTCTGACTTTTTAAATTTACGGCTTTCAGACAAAAGGGACAATTACAAAAACTATACTAAAACCATCTGCAGGTTAAAAGGAACCATCCTGCCAAATTTGGTCCCCGTCGTCATATGGTTTTCCATGCTTGCCGAACTTACAGTCGGAAAGTGAAACAGTCAATAAAACAAACCCGTAAAAACAAAGTTTTTTTACTATAAATCCCTTATATTTGAGTCATAATTAAAAGTATTGATTATGTTCCAACGTCACAAATATTTACAGACTGACACCGAGTGATGTCCCCTGTCTTTTAACGGGGGATGGGACGTGAGGGGGTGTCGGCACGACGGTCGACATCTAAGCGTCAACTCAAACATTCACGTGGGAAAAAAAAATAACAAACAGTGAATTTGAATAACATACCTCATATAAGGATAAACTAAAAATGCATTAATTTAATTACGCTCCGATTGATCGATCTGAAATTTTGATACGATGCATTGTTAGGTGAGACGGGCCCGTGGGCCAAATTTCAGCTCGATCGGATCACGGTAAGTGGGTCATTTTTTACTTTTGTTTTTCCGCCCGCCCGCCCAAGACAGACAGAGATGACGACAGAGACGCCGGTGAAGTTAATATAAGGGATTTAAAAACAAAGTTTTTGACTATAAATCCCTTATATATGAGACATTACTAACAGTATTGATTATTTTCAAACATTTAAAGACTGAATCTGTCTTAACTCAAGTTTGCTTCATAACCCTAGGGGGGAGGTGTGGGTGGGAGGGGGAGAGGGGAAAAGTCTGGTCACCGATTCGCTTGACCGAGCTCAGCGTGACACGTAAAATGTAAACAAAAGCACCCCGTCGCTTCGATGGGTCGCTTCAATGCGTCAACTCAAACTTTCACGTGGGAAAAAAACAATAACAAACCGTGAATTTGAATTACATACCTCATATAAGGATAAACTAAAAATGCATTAATTTAATTACGGTACGTTCGATCGATCTGAAATTTTGATACGATGCATTGTTAGGTCAGGCGGGTCAGTGTGCTAAATTTCAGCTCGATCGAATCACGGGAAGTGGAACATTTTCGACTTTTGTTTTTCCGCCCGCCCGCCCATGAGATGATGAGATGACGACAGACAGACAGACAGAGACGGCCGCGAAGTTAATATAAGGGATTTAAAAATACAAACACCAACTGAGCTTTATATATTAGATGTACTGTAATTTATGTGGTTTTTATTATATGAACTAGAGATTACCCGTCAAAAATGACGGAATCTTTTTTTTGTTTAAACAGCACTATAAAACAAAATCGATCGCAGCGCCACCTGACAGCATTACATCCATACAGACAACGGGAATCAATATACATAATTAACATAAGTAACTTATAATTGTTTGATAAATACGAAATATTAAACTTGCTAAAATGTACACAAAGTATTCCATAATTATAAATCCTCAAATCCTATTTTAAAATCCTTTATATTAACTTGTGGTGTCTGTTTGTTTGAGCCATTGCTTGCTTGTTTGCTTGTCGCCAAAAATTTGGATCTTACTTTAACCCACGTCCTCGTAAGCTAGCGAGCTGAAATTTTGCAGTTAGTTTCGTGCCGATGATAAAAATGATGTATCAAAATTTCAAATATATATCACATGTCCTGTAATTAAATTATAGAATTTTTATATTATTTTATTTATCCCTATGTATCCTAATGTTAATTTAGGAGATAGAGTGTCGCGGTGCGTATTATATTGAACGACCTTTCCTGTCACGCAATAAGGTGCGTATTTTATTGACAACACTTTTTATAAACATATTCCTGATCGGTGCGCATTATATTAAACACGTTTTAATAGACATAACTACAATGTTGTATTTTCAGATGGTCTTGCGCTGCGTGTAATAATGAACATTCTTTTAGTTACGTTTCGTACATGAAGGATTTATAGTCAAAAACTTGTTTTTTTTACGTTTTTTTAAATTACATCGTTCCCTTTTCAAAAATTAAAATATATGCTAAACAATGACGTCATATATTATATTTTTTACAGCGCGTCTTTAATTTATAATTATTGTGCACACTTTTTTGCGCACCTTCCGATGCACGCCTTGTATTAAAATATAAGCTCAAACTTTCAACATACATAATGCCCGTAGTAATGTAATGCTTCTTGGATGTAATGCTGATTTGTTCAATAGTGCGCACCAAAAATTACTGCCCAAAATACAACTCTTTTTGATATTTCCGCATAAAATTGTTCAATATGATAATAAATGAATCAACTAAAAATACATAAAATAAATGAAAGTTCTGTATTACGTGATTTTTTATTGTGATGTGTATTTATTTTGAAAGCTTCCTTCATTTTTGACGGGTGATACGCTAGTTTTATCATAAAGGCGAAAAGGAAATTATTGAACATGGTAATGGGTAATCCCGAAAAAACCTCATCAAGAGAATAAAACAAAATCGATCGCAGTGCCACCTAACAGCAATTCAACAAAATCGATCGCAACGTCACCTAACAGCATTACATCCATACAGACAATGGGAATTATGTATATTGATGTTTATTTAATACCTATATGCATGTTATTATCTTCATGTAATGTGCTGTGAGACCAGTTCCTTACTGGGAAAGAGCGCAATATAAATTATCAATTTATTATTATTATTATTATTTTTATTATTATTATTATATAAGCAAACACAACATTAAGGGCCACCGGGCCCATTCAACGCAAGATGTTAAGTTCAAAACTCTTTTTCAACCAATTTCACAATGTTTTGAACTTGACATCTTGCACTAAATTGGCCCTGGGGCCGCCCTTAATATCATTTTTTGATTATAATAGCTATATAAAATTAGTTTATGCGTAAGCTACTGAGTAAATGAATGGATCTTAACCAAAATTTGTATATAAAAACTTGGTAGTTCATATTAAAATAACAAAGGGCACTGCACTTCTAATGTCCAATTGTTCAGGGCCGAGGGTCCCAATGTCTTTTTTTCGCATATGTTTGAGATATTATTTGCCATTCTATTTTAACGAGTTTTAGAAATATAAACCCGATGAAACTGAATTAATGTGAAAAACATTTTGAAATGTACATATTAAATCGAATGGGCCGGGGGCCCCAAAAGTCTTTTTTTTGGGTATACTCTAAGATATTATTTCCCCCTCAGTTTTTAACGATCTTGTTGAAATATATCCAGGATGAAACTGAATTTAAATGAACAGGTTTTCAAAATGTACACCTTGAACCGAATGGCCCCGGGGGCCCCTTAATGTACATTTCCCTTACATTAGCTATATAAAAATTAGTTTAAGTGTTAGAAAATGAGTAAATAACTGGATTTTGACCAAACTCGGTATATAAAAACGTAAGAGCCTGTATTAAATTAGTATAGGGCACTGAACTCCTAATGTCTATTTCCTCGGGGCTGGGGTCCTAAGTGTGTTTTTACTAAACTTTTAATATTGTATTCCCCAATAAATTTTACACAATATTGAGAAATATAGAAATTGATTGAAATGAACAGATTTTCGAACTTCATGTTAAACTGATGGGCCCGGTGACCCTTAACGTAATTCCCTTTTTATCTATATGTATTCCTTTTTAGTGAGATCTTTGCAACGCACGACGGGTCTGCTAGTTTTTATAAACACAACCAGGTACCATAATTATATATAGTCGTTAGTTGACTTTTTTGAATATTAAGACACATTTGACGTATATGCTATTTTTTTAAAAAATGCTTGAAAATATGTTTTTCACTGACTGGCTAGACATAATGAATATTTGTGTTTTAGCGAAACCGTATTTACTTACCGAAATCAGGACAACCGCGTTTAGCTTAGAAGCCACTATTATGTTGGCTGTCTTTTTTAGAGAAAATATTTTTCAAAATACTTTTACTTGATCATACGCTATGCAAACATTATCTAAAATAATAAACGTACACACTCATCAATTATTGTGTGTTTTCACTTTCGATTTGAAGCGGACCATTACTTAACTCTCAATTAAAGAAATCCAATGACTGCAAATGAATTTCAATACCATCATATTTTTAACTTTCAATGATTCCTAAAATAGTGCACTTAAAATGAGAAGAAATCTGGTCAAATTACCCATATATGCTGAGCGGAATGGAACAGACGCATTTCCTGTGTGGGCAAAAGTCACGTTCAGATCTTAGAACAGCTGCACTGACTGGCATATCACTCACAGAGATTTTGTCACATGAAGCTCTATATGTGAGAGTGGGTGGGGTACAAAACATTTAAAACGTGCAGCTGCGAATTTACGTAGATTTTATACGTCACAATTTAGAACTCCATATAAAACAAAGAAAAAGAGCCACATCGGATATCGTCAGGAAGAATTGAGCCGATAACAAAACATGTACTTTAAAAAAACAACAACATCTAATCGCATTTAAAGAGCAAAATAGTTTTTAAAAAAATAAAATCACCATAGTGATTTCTGCTTCTTATTGCATGTGAACGTTGTTTTGGTAATAAATTGTTATTTTCGTTTGCTGTTCTTTAGTTTATAGATAAATATATGCCGGTAAATAACGACATATTCAGATGTCTTCATTCACATGTCTATAGAAAAATCATCCTTCAGACATTTTCTATCGACCATTTAGTAATTGCCAATCCATCATTTGGAGGAAAGGATTCATTCATCAACCGTCTACAGACTAATCTTCATCCATTCAACTTCTTTAGATTTTATTTCATTGATATATCTACTATGGATCAGTCTTAATCCATACATCTTCAGTCATCACCCAACAATCTTCTAGATAATAAAACCTTCCCTTCTAAAAATTCATTTTGGTAGAGTTACTTTTCTACTGCACTATGGTTTGGAATTTGTCGCTTTCGGTTTTTAGCAAAAATAAAGGTGAAAATATTAGAAACATCATGGTATGTCGGTAAACACTTCACTGATGTCACAAGAGATCGGGTTTAAATAAAGTCGGCTGGTGGGAGAAATTGCGACCTCAGATATTGATTAATGTAAAAAAAAATAATATATTCTAGGGCAGTGATGGCGAACCTATGGCACGTGCGCCACAGTTGGCACGTAGAGCTTTATCAGCCGGCACGCTACTAAATTATTACTTCCTTTATCATACCAGCTAAGCCAAACCCCCATATTCGGGTTTCATGGGAGTGTTGGCACTTTGCTATAAACAAGTGGGTTTTGGTTGAATTTTGGGTATGCAGCCCCCTAAAGGGTTCGCCACCACTGTTCTAGGGCGAAGACAGACTAAATAAAAAATTTGTCACATGAATATAATGTAATATATTAATTAGCGTAGGTGTTTGAAATTGTGACGTGGTGTCATACTAATTAAATTTTATAAGCTTCAGGTAATAAAACTGTGGAATCAATGTTAAGAAAAATTAGTTTAAAAAATAATATTCTAGGGCGAAGACAGGCGGAATAAAAACTTTGTCACATGAATACAATGTAATATGTTAATGTGCAGATTTTTTCTGAAATTGTGACGTGGTGTCATACTAATTAAATGTTATATGCTTCGGGTAATAAAACTGCAGAATCAACGTTAAGAAAGATTAGTTTAAAAAATAATATTCTAGGGCGAAGACAGGCGGAATAAAAACTTTGTCACATGAATACAATGTAATATGTTAATGTGCACATTTTTTTCTGAAATTGTGACGTGGTGTCATACTAATTAAATGTTATATGCTTCAGATAATAAA
>CALYLW010000123.1:1718309-1798309 GCA_944989445.1 Ampullaceana balthica
TAACACTTATTAAACGTTCTTCTTAAAAATCTAAAATAACACTGGGATCTCTCCTTTATATGTCTCTTTTAACCAACTACGCAAAAAGACAAGTGTGTTGACATTATTTGGTTCAAGTGATGAGCGGGTCTTATTGACAATATAACCAGCTGAGCTGAACAATCATTCACATGGAACTGAGGTAACTGGTATGCATAAAACGTTCTTGGCAAGGAATGACATTATCCTATGTCGATGTTCATTAAGTTTCCACCATTGTAGAGTGTTAATGGATTATGGAACTTCATCTCCATTTTGTAACGCAGTAATTCATCAGAAGAGCTGTCGTCATTTTCTGTCTCTGAGGTACTGCATAACTGCCATTAGCTTAATACGCTTTTCATTTGGTTTGATAATTAGGCGAAGTGTTAGAAACATGATGGGCAAACAATTTCTCACAATGGACACAATAAACTTTATAAACATTTTGAGCACTCCCGTCAGTCAATAGTTTACAACAAAAACAATGGTTTAATCGTCAGGAAATGTGTTATTATTTATCGGCCGCTATTTTTTATTATTATTGTTTTTACTTTTTGACTTCCAATAATTTGTAAATGATGGGTCGATAAATCTTTAAAAATAATTTAATCATTAAAAATGTTTGCCTTTGTAAGCCTTTCCTCTGCAATTTTTCATATCTAAACGTTTTCTAATTACTTTAAATTCATATTTGTGATTTCCTCAGCAGTTTTTCCTTTATTTTTTTACAAAGTAAATAAGCAATTCTATAACTTAAACTTTGATGCCATCAATCTTTTAATTTGGCTATAGTCTATACTCTATATTATAGTTTAATCTTTGTGGGAAATATCTGGAGTGCTGTCAAATATCATACAAATGTTTTAGCTTGCTTTATTTGGTCCATAATTGTTTTTCTCACTGCGCCTCTCAATAGGTCTATGCATTCATTTTGAATCATTTTCGACAAATAGGACTAATAGGAGACACTATATCCCATCTTAATTTTTACTAAATGTTCACATAATACAGGGTCGTACTTGGCCAACAAGTCAACAAGCTCTAGAAAATTTCCTCTTATTTTCAATTGAATTGATGTCTTCCTCATGAATACTTTCACGATGACAGAAGTTGCGCCTTGTCCAATTCTTATCTCTAATTCCTTCTATTGGGAAAATGATCGAATGTGCAGTAGACTCAAGTCGTGCTGACTTGTTTTGAGATTAAATTTCCACAATTTGTTAAATCCATTACCGTGTAAAAATTTGATTGGAAAAGATCATCAAACAGTTCACAGAAAACACAATATATAATTTTCTTAAATGGTGAATACACCATCCACGATATTAACAAATTTTCACCATTATGCAAAGTTTGGAGAAAAAAAAACAATCGCGATTAATCGATCTTGTCAAATTTTCCGTAAAATGGACTAATTCAAACTATTTAAACATTACTTTAATAGGATAGGCGAAATATTTTTAATGAATAAACATATTTTAATGAAACACACAAATTTTGTTTGTGCTACTGTAATAAAAAAAAACAACAACGAACAAACAAAATTAATTTTTAATAAATTACGTTAGAATAAATTTCCAAAAACTGAAAACGTAATATAAATTACTGCATGCAAGCTAGAGACAATATTTGAACCACCCTGCCATGTAGGTACGTTCGCGTATCATTCTGTGCATGACTAAAATGTACGAGAGACTGTCGCGGTGATATTGATCGTATATTCGGTCCAGCGGTGATGTGTTCTTTGTGTTGTTTTCTTAGGAAAGTGTCACCTGTGACGTATACCGATTAATTTTCAAAACAAATCGATACAAAATTTGAGCGATTTTAACTTTTTTAACGGTTATGCGTTAGTTATAACGAACAGTATATAATTTAAAAAAATGTGAGAGTCCGTTAATTACGACTCGAAAGTACGAATATTTTATTTTCACCCGGGTTTTCCCCCTTCAAAAGAAAAAGGGCAGTTGTCCGAAATGGCTGTACTTTTCATATGCCCTCAAACGCCGCCCCCTAAATGAGTGCCGCCAGGGGCGGACCACCCCACCACCCCCCTCTAGCTAAGCCACTGCCTAATAAATGTTGACACATATTCTTGGTTGGTTTCTTCTCTTATTGTTTGATTTGATTTAAAATCACTCCATTTTATATTCAAAACCTTTCGGAGCCATTTGTTTTCGAAGACCACAAATTTCTTTTCTATGAATGAATCACATTATAATGAGATTAATTGTAAAAAGTTTTGATTTGTTTTCAAATGATTGGTAATGAGAATGGTACACCCCCCCCCTTTTTACAATATCTTGCTGAGTAACAAGAGTTGTTCCTGATCTCATTTGTAGCATTTCGGGAGAGGGAGGGGAGTTAAAGTGATGCATACCAAGTATAGATGTCTGCTTATGTTCTCGAAACAATATATAGAGTTTTTTAAAAAAGAAAAAAATTAGGATAATAAAAAAATCGCCATTTAATTTTAAGTACACTTGGATCAATTGATATTTACTTTAAACAAAGTATTAGTTTGCCTTCCCAAATAATATCAGTTCTAAATAACATAAAACAAATGTTATGAGTCTGATAGAAGTCTTTATTAGAGCCTTAGTTATATGATATCGAAAATTATATATCGAACTATTTAAAACTTGTTTGATTAAGTGGAGGTAAAATCAAATGGGAATGTACATAAAAAGATAACGACGCTTGATTTATTATATTCCCCTACAAATCACAGACATTGGGAGCAACAAAAGCCCAGTCGTTCAACGTGATTGTCCTGACTTATTTCTTTTGAACCAGCACACATATTGACGTACTGTTTTCTCTCAACACTTAGTTCGTCACATGTATTCTTGTCAAATTTAAAATAATTAAAGTAATAGTGATCATTTCGAAGAACATTTTACACTAATGACCTCGTGCAATGAGCCACGAAAGTGATAAATTGGCGGCGCCGGTGTCACGAAGCTGTAATCAAGGTAATTGACAATGTTGCCATTAAATAAGACATCTGGCGCGAATCTTGGCAACCACACAGATCGAGTACTTTTTTTGGGGGTTTGTGTCAGCATCCTGGCACGCTAATCACCTCACGCAGAGAAAATGAAGCAGTCTGTATGCTTTCCTGTTACATTTATTATTATATAACCCTTTCTAGTAGAACTGGAATTACTGGTAACTCTAATTATTAAATGTAAAAAAATCTGTTCGGATCATGTTATTGATGTTGGGTTCACAACTATTTTACTCATTTCAGCTTTTGATCAGTGTTTAATGTAACAATTTTGTTTTTTATTTGTTAGTAAGTTTTTTTAAAAGTATGATTAAGACCTTTAGTACTTTATGACTATGGGGCCCAAACCTCGGCTTGACCGAAGCAAACGGTTTTATAATAATTTGGGTTTGATTTGAGTTAAGAAAATGCAAGCTTGCAGAGTAAAAGTTTGGAATTTGTCTGCAGCAAACAATCCTTACCTTCACCAAAGAAGATGTCACTTCAACTGAGGCAAGTTGTTCCATCGCTTGGAATATTGCTCGTGTTACACGACCATATTCTGACAGAGCCTCGCACCACAACTGCTAAATACCCAACAGATTTAAAGAAAATTGTTAGTTCAAAGGCTCCTCAGCAGAATCGAGTCGATATGCATTATGTTTCTATTCGTAAATGTTACTTATTTAAAATGTGTTAAATGTGTAACTGTAAAACATAAACATTTACTTCTTTAAAAAATCGCTTAGTTTTAAAACAACTAAATCATGAAATTCGATTTTAAAAAACTCAAAAAAGGAATTTTTCATTGCGAGTGATTTTTTACCCAAAGTCAGGGGCGGATTAAGACTGCTCGGGGCCCCTGGCTGCAATTCAAACTGGGGCCATGTCCAGGCAGCGTAATTTTAAATAAAATGATCACTAGCAGTCTAATATAAGACTCTGTAACTTTTAATGCAGGGTGTAATAAGACAAAAAATTAAATAGAAGTCAATTAAATTAATATATAGTTACACGAATCCACACTTCATTAAAATATTTATTATTATTTATTTCAATCTTTAGAACCTTCGTTTGCGAACTTTTCTCACGGCGAGATTTTTAATCAAGTCAGTAAAATTAAGTGAGCTTACGATTTCCCTTTCAATGCTCATTAGAGAGAGTGCTGACTCAGTCTTTGTTATCATATGCAACTTCTAATTTCATAATTTAGTTTTTTCAACTTTGAAAATGATCGATCTCAAGTCTCAGCTGCACTTTAATGTCATCAACAGGAGATACATGCGAAGTGCAATGTGTAAATTTGGAAAGGACTGTGTAAAATTTAGCTCATGCAAAAACTGCAACATATTTAGCTCTGTGCATGTATTTTGAGTTTCACATTGTGCTACTTCCTTTTCCTGACCCTGGGGCTGGAAAATAAACTTTTTGAAAAGTTCTGAAAATTAGACTTATTCTGAAGGAAAGCAGTCTTCGAAATCACTTGAATATTCTTCCATTAACTTGTGTGCTGTCCCTCGGATGGCATCATTGCTGAGCTACGTAAGGTTTGTAAGAAAGCCACATTTCTTATGGATGCCTTTATATGCATCTAACTGATGTTGTAGGGCTGGAGAAAGTTTGTTAATGAGTACCAGAAATACCTCAACCTTGAATTTTTGTCTCGGAGAAAATACTGATGTCTATTCATCAAGATGGCACTTTCTCTTTCTTTAATCACATTGAAGATTGCTTATACTCTTTCTCCACGGACATATCCTTTCCTTTTTCTTCATAGAAATCAAATTCAGAACGCTGTCTTTTAACAAACTCAAGAAGATATTTCAACAAATGTATCCCGAAGGGATGCATTCATTTTCTGATACCATTTTAAAATTGTGTCCCAAATTTCAAGTAAAATAGCGAGTTTCAGTTGTTCAAGTTCCTTCCGAAATGCTTCAAGTCGACTGTCAGGCGGCTGATTGTCGTCAGTTGCCAATTCTTCCAGTCCTTCAATATTCTCATGGTATTATTTATTAACAGATCTTAAAGCATAGTGTCGGGCTGACCATCTTGTGTCAGACAAGGCTTTGTTAACATGTAACCTTTTCGATTATTTTTGAAGACCCTACCAATGACGAATAGATGCAACAAGCCAGGTATAAAGATTTTGCAGAATGAAAAAATCTGTAAATAAAAAAATTAAAAAATCTGGTTGCAGCAGGACAACCTTCTGCTGCACTTTTCCCAACCAAATTAAGGGAATGAGCTGTGGACGGCACATAATGAGCAACACTGCACTTCTCACGAAGGATAGTCTGGACTCAGTTTTACTTCCAACTTATACTTGCAGCATTGTCGTTTGACTGTCCACGGCAATCTTGAATTTGAATGTCAATTTCTTCCAAAATATTAAAAATAATTTGGGCAATTCCTGATCCAGTATGGGACTTAATTGGTATTAACTTGATGAATCGCTCAACAGGAATGAATGCTATTTAGCTAATAACGGAACGCAACATGTAATTCAGGTTAATTAGGGACACCGAAATTTATTGTACATACAGAAATCACCTATGACCCTCTCGTAAGCCGAACCCCCCCCCCAACATTTCCCCCTAGATTTTGTCCCCAAAAAGTCGGCTTTAGAACGAGTATATACGTTACTAGTATTTAATTACATATTTATTCGAATATCAACTTCTTGATTCTTACTGCAGTCTGTCTGTAGGTCGAAATGTCGAAACTCGTAAACCGTGTACTAACTTGGAAGTTGGTTAAAAATTCGATTATTGAATTATGTTCGACTATGTCAAAGTTTTTTGTCGTAAGTTTTCCAAACTAAATAGAAGTCAATTGTTTTTCAGATATTATTACAAATGATGACAATTTCTTGTATTTCACACTCTTCGACATTTTCTCTTGATAAGTAGATGAGATTTTATTAATTTATTTATATTTTCAAGGCTTCATGCAAACATTTGCCCACCTTTATTATAGAAAATAATAATTTTGGGGGCCCCTAAATCATCGGGGGCACCTGGCTTTAGCCCGTTCAGCCACCCCCCTTTTTAATCCGCCGTAGCCCACAGTGCTCCATTACATCTATAAAAAATTAAAAATATTTGTTTTAAATTTCTCTAAGTTACTACAGGTCTAACCACATCTAGTTTATGATGTTTTGGGGGCAGACATATTCCCTATATTTAGCTGTTTTTATTATTTTTAAAACTCAGTTTATAATGTCTTAGAAATGTAGACTTTCAACTAAATCTTATATGATAGGTGTATTTTCTAGGTTTATATATTTGGTGTCACAAATGCACTTCTTTATTTTTCCAGTATCTCTTAAGATAATTTATTTTGTCAAGTCACCTACTATTGGTTACTGTATAGGTGTATTTAAATGAAAGGTTTACCTCACCCTTACTTAACAAAATTTTTGATCACTTGACAACCTGTTTTATAGGACTATTCTGATGAATTAGTAAATGTTGCTGACATTAAAAGTTAATTATTTATTCACTTCCCAAATAAAACAAAGGCTTCCACTACAACGAAAAACCTGAAGAATTTTTAGTTTCAGTCCAAATTTTAGCGAAACCTTAAAAATATTTATATATAAGTTACATTATTTTTTTTAAAGGCAACTATATTTAGACTCTTAACTGCTAAATATAAAACAATATTGTAATATTGAAATGTATATGTAACCCAAAACAAAATAATATAATTTTTATTGTTGCAAAATTCAAATATGTTCTTGAGAAATTAATTGTTTGACTTATACAAATGGCTAATTTCTTATTACCACCGTCTTAAGTGTTTTTCACAGGGATCTCTGCGAGAGATTTAACATTTAATTTTAACAAAGTTTTAGAGTATATAAGATGTAACAAATGCTGCAATGATGGAATTCATTTAAAACATGATAATCATTTGGGGAAATGAAAGTCTGTCAATGGAAATGGTTGGAATGATAAACATTTGGGGAAATGAAAGTCTGTCAATGGAAATGGTTGGAATGATAAACATTTGGGGAAATGAAAGTCTGTCAATGGAAATGGTTGGAATTATAAACATTTGGGGAAATGAAAGTCTGCCAATGGAAATGGTTACAATGATAAACATTTGGGGAAATGAAAGTATGTCAATGGAATTGGTTAGAATGTATTTTTAATTTATAAAAAAGTTTTTAAAATAAATTTGATCTATCTATTCATAAATATTTATATTATTTACTTGAACCTTAAATGGAAGCCTAAGAGTGAGGCTTCTTTAAGATGTAAGTAAGTGTTTTACATTAAAGCAGAGGTCTCCAAACTGTTTTCACTGCCGGCTTGTTGGCTGACAAGATGATGAGCGTGGGTCATATAGCCATTCTAGACGAAAATCTAAGTTAAAGTTTAGCTTTCGATGTTAATGTTTGGTCAGTGCAGACACTTAAAATAAAATAAAAGAAACAAACCCAAGAAAGTCCTCCAAAAATTTAGTAGAGAAAAAAAAAGAGTTTATAATATAAAAGAAAGTAGCTTAACAAAAGAGATAGTTACATCGGACCTAATGTACACATAACCGAATCTCAGAACATTAACAACAATTACTTAAGTGAGATTTGTGAAACTGACAATCGGCTTCAAGATATCATCAACGTTTGATTTGGATTGCTGCATACAATCAAGAGTATCGCTCTCAAATGTGCATCAGCCAATATTGTTCAATATTTTGACTTCACGTACTTCATTTTTGAAAATGTTTGCTCACAGCGCATACGTTTTTACAAACACTGACGCCATGCAAGCAGCGAAATTCTTCAATGTCAAAAGCTCCACATAAGGTAAGGAGCGGTAAATTTAATTTAGTTTTCATTTTCAATGATTTTCTAATAAATAGATCATATGCCTGCAAATCAATTAGTTATAACTGTAGTTCAATCTGCACATCAACAATGTTACACTCAAAATGATTCTGGAAATGACGAAAGTCACGAATAATTTTTAAAAAGAATTACATGGTTGATACATTCTGCGATTGTTCAACAAAACTCTTTGAAACAATGAAAATGAGAAAAGTTTTCTACTTCCAGTTGTGTTTTAAAAAAATTATACGTTTTTCTGAAATTTACTGATAATTCTGTTGAGATCACAGACGATGCTATCAGTTCACTGAAGTTTAAATCTTAGTTCATTCATATGGGATGTGATTTTGATGATAAATGACAACTTTGACAGCCATGTAGAATATGTAAGAAAAGCATATATTTATTTTCGATGCTTGTAAAAACGAAATAGGACTTCAGCACACCAAGCCACATCTATGCTGTGTGATGAGGCAAATCACAGAATTGAGGATTAATTTCTGTAAGTCACCTCTAATACTACGATGTTTGTGTGCTTATAATCTAATGAAGTTTAGCGCAGAAACGACTTGTTTCAGTATACAAGAACTTTCTAAGTTATTCCGACAAAGTTCTTGCTGAACGAAAATGAAATGTATGACTCAGAGCGTTAGTAATATTACACTCTTCACAATGAGTATGAATGAATGAATGCTTTCTTGTATATCACGTTTACTATACATGCTAGACTAGCATGCTCGTTGCGCTTTGATGTTTAAATACTCCATCAAATAAAAAAAAAGTCTTAACATTTTTCTTAAATTGATCTTTGTTTTCACATTCTTTGAAAAATTTCGGAAGACTGCTCCACAATTTATATGCCTCCGATTCAAAAGAGCGCACGCCAATGGACTTCCTTCTGTGTCCATCCACACTGAGAATTTTCAGTGTCAATCCAAATTTAGTTTCGGGTTTTTGTATAAAGTGAATTTTGTGAATTGTCTTGGTAAATTTATCCCGTAAACTATCACTAGCCGTGGAAGGATTGGGAGAAGTGCAAAGTAAGCAATTATTACTATAAACAAACAAATCTAAATAACATATTTGAAAATAATTAATTTTAGGCATAAAGCAACCAAGGCTTTCTCCTCACGTTTGATGATTTTCTATCATTCTAAATTAAAGAGCTTAGTACTTAAAGTATCCAAGTAAAAAAATACGCATTTTGAGATAATCAAATTTTATTTTATTTTTTGATTCTATAATGATAGCATTTTAATTTTTTAGCCTGTTAAAAATTTGGACCTATTCACATTGTACTGGTTTAAACTTTATTTAATAGATTGGTCTAAACCAAGCGTTTAAAGTTCACTGTTAAGTTTGAATTTGACAAAAATCTGACTTAAGTTCTTTTAGCACTAGGGCAGAGGCTTCACTTGGGTTGGTGTCACCCATTGCAGTAGCTCATGGTGTCACACCCCTCACGACTTACCCCATAGACCTCCTCCGAGTTTGCCAGAGTCAAATAACGGGAACATACAGAATTTTACGTTTTGATGTTATCCCTTGTGATGGTGTCACCCGATGCGGTCCGCACCCCCAGCACCCCCTAGTGAAGCCTCTGTACTACGGTCTTCTATTTAATTTTAAAACTTTATCAAGGCGTCTCATGTTTTTATACGTGGCGGGCCGGAGGAAATGGCCGGGCCGTAGTTTGGCGACCCATGCTTAAAAGGATTTGACTGTTTTGCGCAAACCACTGTAAAGAAACACTTAAAGTTTTCTTTTTCCTGAGCCAATTTCAAAATATTAGTACATTAACTCTGCCAACCTCACAAGTGACACAAAGTTAGCATTTGTAAACGTCTTTACATATTATAATATTCTGGGAATTTTATTACAGCTTTAGCTGTCACCAACCTACTTCTTTCGTTCACTAAAACACAAACATATTTACCAGCAGATTATTGTTTTCCGTTCGATTACAAACGCCTCCTCAAGAGTGAGTGAGAGAGTGAGAGAGAGAAAGGTCGAGAGAGAGAGAGAGAGAGAGAGAGAGAAAGAGAGAGGAGAGAAATAGAGAGAGAGAGGGGGAGAAAGTGAGAGAGCCGAAAGAGAAGAGATAGAACACACACAGGTGAATTTAAAGATATAAAATAGAAAAAAATAATTAACAGGTGTAAAAAATGGTTGTAGATATAGAGTATAGAAGATAAATTTATATAAATGGTCAGACTTATTTTCTGTAACCATTTGAATAACCCAGAAAGTATCATTTCATTTCCGGCTTTTTGTCTTCAAATTGAGATGAGTCTGTACTATTCATAGCCCCTCTCCCAACATGGGGCTATACTAGTGCAGTAACGATCTTGTTACATTTCAAATAATGTGATATGCCGCGGAATGCTAAGAGACTAAGAGTAAACGCTTAAGATCAATGAAGAAAACAAACAAAAATTTTCTGGTGCTGTCTATCTCTAAAAGGTTGTTGTAGAGCCATCGGAATGTATTAGGTGATCTGATATTTTAAAATTGTTTTCACAAATATTTTAGTGTATATATTTTAATAGATCAATGTTTTGTTTTAAAATTGTTTTAAAGAAATTGAATTGTTGGGGAGGAGAAAAGAATTCAACAATAAAAAATAAATTTTAAAAAAGGAACTTAAATGTGTATTTCATTTAATAATAGTGTACCGAAATGTCTTGTCTTATGTATATAGACGCTCATTCTATACAGAAGATTATTGCATCCACTGAGTATGTCGGTCCGTTGTCAAGTGATGCAGCGTTCACAGGCTATGAAGGTTCCGCGCAATGCCCAGCCGCCTTTGTTTCCCTAACCAGTGTCAGGGACCCCCATTCGGAGCTGGGTGGCCGCAGGGATAACCTTGGCCCCGGGAACAAATCCCTACCTTCATGGAGACTAGATCCCGTGACCAGCGGTACGCCAGCCGAGCGCGCATATATAGATGTCACTAGACCACCGTGCCCCAAATGTAGCACTTATTAAAATATTCCTTTTTAGAAAATAAACCGCATGAGAGAAATAGTTTCTTATATTAATGATACTTCCTTCCGAATACAGCTTTCGTTTGCTACCACACTGTTTATAATAACTATACAAATTAAAATAAAATAACATAACTAACGTGATATTAGGCTTGTAGGGATAGTTCTAGTTCTAGACACGTTTAGAAAAAAATTATGTTCAAATTTAAAAAAAAACAAAAAAACCCTTCATTATCGGTTGATGGTTGATGAAAGTTATCCGCAAGGCGTTTTTAGAATCTGGTAACTGATATTAGGGTTAAAAATAATCCTCGTGATGGTAGACAGTCTTACTTTAGGTTAGCTGGTTTAATGATCCCGCTATCAGTGCCGCGAGCGGCTTGTTTATGCGTGCTTCGGTGGAGGTAAGGATTGTAATTGGGCTCGATGCAGCACTTTAACAAGTACATGATAATAAAACACAACGTTTCTTAGATATGCTATAGAAGAAAGCTATCATCATCATCATCATTATCCTTATCATCATCATCGTTTTCATGAATTTTGTAATTATAGAAATCCTCACCAAAGCTACATGTCCTCTACTACAGTGCTTCTCAAACTTTTGAGTATGGTGGACCGGCGGGAATTTATTCCATTGCAACAGGGACCGGTGAAATATTTTCCCTGTACTCTTGTGGTAGCGAAACGCACTTTATTTTATTTTATTTGTTTCATTTTATGTGCTTATTGCCAAAACTACTTACATCTATATGGTTAGTATTAATGGAGGAAAATGGAGGATTTTAATTAGATTTGTTGGTCCTTTCTTGATACCTTCTGTGGACCGGCAGCGGATAGCCATCGGACCGGCACCGGCCCGCGAACCACCACTTTGAGAAGCCCTGCTCTACTACACGACGCTATTTGCTATCAAATATATTTCAGTTTGTGAAGATAAATAAATACATGTATGAAATTTAATAAATTTACAAATTACGTTTCATGAATACACCGTAAATATTGTTATTTATACTATTATCATTTTTAAGGACTAAATATGCAAACCAGCGCTAGAGTACGAAGGGCTCTGTAACTTAAACTTAACATTTCTCATTAAATAAAGTATAAAAAAAGTAAACCCCCTGAGACTCTGAGACCTTTTCAACTATCTTGAAATATACCATTGCAAATAAAGAAGAGCAAGACATTGAGGTGTCGCAAAGACTATATTGCAAGACACAGTCCATGGAGGAAGGACAAGAGGCAGACAAAGGAAGAGACGGGAAGACAATATCAAGGAGTGGACCGGCCTGTCATTCAGCGACTCTCTAAAGGCAACACAGGACCGGGACAAATGGCGTGAGATAGTGTGCAGCTCACGATGGTGCCCCAACGACGCAACGACGGGTTAAGGGATAGTTCGAGTTCAAGTTCAAGTTCAAATCATTGAGTCTCAAAGGCATCATCAATCTTGTGTAAAAAAATTATTATAGAAACGCCAAAGTTGGTCTTAAAATGATTTTTCACATTTTTTTATTGCAAAAAAAAATGTTCATGAGAGTTCAATAAAATGAAATAAAATAATAAACCCCCAAATCTCCCCATTTATGAGCCTAAGTCGGTACACTTGCCCTCAGAAATCCTTTACTTTAAAACGAGAGGTCAAGCTAGTTATTTAGCATCTGATTGCGTGCAAGAGTTACATAAATCGCTGAGTGGTTAATGGACTTTGAGATGAAGCAAAACGTTAAAGTTATTTTTTTTAAAAATCAATATTTTTTTAGTGAAATGTAAAGTGTTGAGTTTTTTTTTAAAAACTGGTAAAGTATGGCTCCTTATTCAATTGGTTCTGCATTGGGTGTTCATAGACTCTGATTTTTTGAGAGGATAGAACAAAGAGCAAAGCTATTAATAATCCATAAGGCTATTAATTCTAACTTGGAAATACAACACAAAGATAATCTAATATAACCCTCAGATAGGCATAGGGATAAAACATGTTTCTTAATCCGTGCGCTAGAACAAATACATACACATTCTCTTTCTTACCGTCCGGAATTCAGACGTGGAATAGGTTGCCCGAGGAAACAAGGAAAACAAAAACCCGATCAAAATTTAAAACTCTAATAAAATTACAAGACTAGACATAGACCATGGATAAGCAAAGGACGCAATAATCTTCTGTAATAAAAGAGCGTCTCTAACAGATGAGATATCAGTTCGAAAGATGATCCTTTTTTTTTCTTCAAATAATTATAAAATTATTTAAAACATTAGAAATTTGCTATTGCAGCTCCCAATGAAATTAATCACAGTATAGCGCACGTTCAGACGCATATGAGTACCTAGGTTCTGCTAACAGGGCATGACCATGGCTACATTCCGTAAAAGATGCGGGAGTTAGCTCCCTTAAGCTTTCTCGTATATTTGTATTTAACAGAAAGGGTTGGGATCTCATTTCCTGTGAAATCGGGGGTGGGGGATAAGAAACACTTCCGGTTACTGGAAATCACCCAAAAGTTGATAGGCTTCTACGAATAGTATCAAATACTTATACAAGAAATTTCGTCCACCTCAATGAAACGGTACTCACACAAAGACACACGCACATACATACGCATGCACACACACACACACACACACACACACACACACACACACACACACACACACACACACACACACAACACACAAACACATGCACGCACACACACACACACACACACACACACACACACACACACACACACACATACACACATGTACAGACAAGATTGCAAAACTGGTTTTTCCGACTCAGGAAAGTGAAAACGTCGACATTTGTCAAAATACCCCCCACCCCCCTATTTTTTACACTCAGTATACGTCAAATTAAAAATTGAATAAAACTTAAAATAAGCAATGAAAATTTTGAGGTCGAGTTTAACAGAGCGTAATAGAAATTTGTTTTTTTTAAAAATGATTTAAAAAACGATTGTATAAATCCTCCCCCCCCCTCCCTTATTTCTTACTACACCACTCATTGCTCGCTTTCAAATTTTGGGAAGTTCTTGAGTACACTCCCGCTAAGGTTATTGGCAAATTTTAAAAAAAATTGTGTTAGTACCACTTCCATTTATTGGAAATAGCTCAAAAGTTGATAGAAACACTGCATAGGAAATTTTACCTTTCAATGACATTTCGCCCACCTAACTGAAAATTTTCTCAAACAATTGTGTTTACACTGTTCACACACAATCATACAGACTAGATTGCAAAACTGAGTTTTTACGACTCGGGAAGGTGTAAACCGTCGAGATTTGTCAATCACACACACACTCATGTACACACACACGAATACACACACACATACAAGATTAAAAAACTTGTGTTTTTTTTCTTCTAAATCAGGATTTGTGATAATATCGCCGTGAATTTTGTGCACGATTACAATACTTCCCCCTTATACCCGGTATACGAAAAATTAAAAAACATGTTAATCAAATACATTTCTTAAAAAACCTTGTGTATTCCTTTTGGCTTAAGCAATTACGTTATTACCTCATCCTCTAGTGCAATAAATGAAAGAAGACAAAACTTCAGTATTACCTGCTGGTGTTGTTCATTTTTTTAATACTAAAAATACAAGGTTTCAATTTCAATAGACTAACCAAAATAGTCTATAGCATTAAACGCACAAACCAAACCACTTACACCAGAATTACTGTTTGTTAAAAAATATATTTCCATTTAAACTAAGCCATTTATTTGAACTTCATTAAGCATCGAATTCTGTTTACCATAAAAACCTAATGTCTAATCAATCATAAAACATAATAAAAACGAAAGGTAAATATAAAAAAAGGAGAAGTATTTGTGAAACCAGTACTAAGAGCGCTTGTGGATTCCCACAGAGCTTTTTGGTGTGACCCTGAGTGTTGGATTCTAAAATGTACCGAGGAACCCAAAATCCAAGTAACGCTTCACTTAAGTCATTGACCATCAGGAAACACCTGGTCTTGGACAAACTGCACACTCCCGGGATGGTCAACATTAATGATGGGCAAACCGGGCAAATAGAACAACGTTTCATGGAAGGAGATATGACACAAAAAAGGGATTCGATTTTCCCTTATTCAACTCGCCAACACTTCAGTATCAACTTGCTATAAGATTATTGATCTAATGCTTAGTAAACGTAGAAATGAGAGGATCTTTACCGGATGGGGGAGTTCAAAGGTATGATCACACTGAAATCGTTTCTCAGATCTCACCACCGCTTGCTATTATCTTTGCAGTACTTTAAGTGGTAATTGCAACACTTGACCTGAAGTAAGATTCCCTCACTTATTTGTTCTCCAGCGACGGACAGGAAACTGTTGCTTCAGAGAGAGACATTACCAGAATAGTTTTGTTTTTCTTCAATTAATTTCATTTTAACTCTTTGGTTATCTGCGCTCATTTAACAACAACCTTAATCACGTTTTTCTTTCATATCTAGCCCCTAGCAATGTTGAATGATGTCTGTCTTTTTGAACTACATATGCAAAATCCTCCAAGTCAATCGTTTTCATATATATTCCTTTGTGTAACGAAACATATACAAGTTTGATCTTTCAAAGCGTGCAAAGCTTGCAGTCTGCATCCTCAAACGTAGGATACCGATTCTAAACCATGAACAAGCGAGTCCATATTGTCAGTACAAGAATTAATTATATTTGATATGCATTATAATTTTTATGCTAGTGAAATATTGTGGATGTCCTATTTTAGAATTGTTCGGTTTTGAAAATAGTTACCATGGTTACAAGATTATATGTATTTTTCTTGTGGTGAATACGATTATGTAAAACGCAATTAAACGTAAAAAAGACATATAAATTTTTTAATTAAATAATCAATTATTGAGAATAAAATTTAGGTTTCTGTGTATATAGATATAAACAAGTAATAAAAACTCGAATGAGTATTTAAACGCAATTTCCAAAAGGAATTGCGGATGATTTATTCAAGGGAAATCATTCTACAGTACATTAAAAGTCGATTCAAAAAAGTAATTCGGAAAATAAACAGAATATGACGTCAAATCCCCTCACGCTGCATCACACCAAGAATGTGTCAATATAATGCGCACCACGCTACAATCTAACATGTGTGTGTGTGGTGTCCCATAACCTCTTGGTAGGGGGTACTAATGTTTCCAATAGAACTTTCAAGGGGCTTGGTAGACTTGGCGGTGCCCATCTCCTCTCCAAGTCAGCGGATAACTTTTCTAGCAATAGTCATTCATCAACATGTTTTTATTGTGGCTTAACGTGGGCTAGATCCCACGCACCTCAGCTTGTGAGGCGAGCGCACTACTGACTTCGCTATCCCGCGACAATCTAACACAAGCATTCACAAAGCGGGAAAACCCCATTAACTATCATTCTAGATTGCATTAAAAGTCATTTCAAATGAATAACTTTGAAATTTAAAAAAGCAATTGTTTAAAAAAATTGCTTCTAAAATTACGGGAGTCGAACGAAAAGAGTTTTTTGAAAAATTCCATCTTCAACATTGTTCTAAATATTATTAGCTATTTTTTCACGTTTGTTTCAACCCGATAGATGTTATGAATGGCGAAAAAATTGACAAAATACTGATATTTTTTTCGTTTTTTAAAATTTTCCAGGATATCCAGTAAACCTTTTAGGTATTTTTTTTTGGCCGTTGCACATCCTTGGGACCTCCTTAGCGCATTGGCAAAAGACCCAAACCCTCTATCTGGTATGGTTCAGGAGGATTTGCATTGTCAAGCTTGACAGACATTTCGAATCTATAAACGGTATTTTTTCTAAGGGAAATGGCGATAAAAAAAGGAGAAAGGTAGACTCAACTTGTAAATTTTAATCTAATATTGGACGTTAAAATTTTTTGTGTGGTCCATTTCTTGCTTGTATTGACTCATGAAGATACATTTATTTAAAATGGATCACACATAGGTCAGTCTTTTTACTAACTTAAAGATTTCTTCTAACATAGGTTGTTTACCCGAGAAGAGATGTAAGCCGAATTAATTCCAATTAAAATATAAACAAATAATTTTTTTAAAAGTGTACTATTAAAAAGTTTAAAAAGTTGGACTTGTAATTTCATGGTAAAAAGAAAACTTAAATTGATTTTCTTTTTCTACTTCAGCGAAAATAATAAGCATTTAAATAATAAAAATACATGAAATTAATCAAGCAAAAATTATTTATTTTGAAATTATTTAAAATGATTATTTAAACTAAAAAAGTGCTGCAGAATAAATTCATAATATTCCTAAGAATAATTGTTTTATTTAAAAAAGCTATTCATTTATTTAACACTATTATAATTGTTTAGACCCACCTAAAATTTGCCTTTAAATATAAATGAGATAATTCATTACCTTTTTAGTGCTTTGTAATTTTTTAAAATCTTTATAACATAATTAATAAGTTTCCTTTAGAACTCTGACTGAACCACAGGTGGTGACAAAGATCAAGAGTAGCTCTGTTAGAAAAATCACTAAGCCTAGAAATACAAGAGGATAGACGTAAAAAGGGCAAAGTAGTAATAATACATAAAACATTACATTCTGTTTGGAAATACAACGCAAAGACATGCTAATACAATAATCAAAAAGTGATAAAAACATGTTTTCTTTAAGATTTCATAACAAAGACCTACTAATCCTCCTTCTTCCCATTTGGTATGCGGGCGTATGGAATGGGTTACCAGAACAAACCAGGAAAACAAACAGGCTATCAAGATTCAAAATTCACATATAAGCGAATATTCCAGTAATCTTCTGTATAGAAGTAGCGTCTGAAATATATCAGTAAAGAAACGATGATCCCCCCTCTAAAAAAAACATACGTATCTTGCCCCGAATATCTCACCCGACGTTAACACTCTTCGATAAATTCACTTATTAATATGTTGCTCATTAAACCAGATTCAATGGGCAGCTCCAGTGACAGGCTGGTGGTGTATCCACTCTGCAAATTGACTGTTGCCCCAGTACACAACATTTCTGTGACAGCAGAAACTGCTACTTCAAATAAATTTTGAAAATTCCATGTTTATTTATTGGTTTGTGTTTGTCCATTGATCATTATCATATCAATTAGGGCTGAACCGATACTCGGTTCGGCTACTCGGCATCAGCCGGTTTCGTATATTTGGAGATCACCGGCAATCGGCTGCGTACGTGATGCCGATGCCGAGTATTACGTAATGGCTCCAATAGCAAAGATGCACGCAGAATCGCATGTCTAAAACATTTCGTTTCGTATGGAATAACAACATGTACCGTGTGCAGACTTGTTGTGATTGGCAACCATTCATCCTTCAACCCAATTTTGACTCTATTACTACTGCTTTGTTCTCATTGTTTCATTCATAAGAAGTGGCCGTGTGCAAAAGCCATTTAACTAGTGGTTAGAATTAATTATAATGTATCAAAGTTGACGGTTCAAAAGGAGTTCCTAATTTTATGTGTACATTTTTATAGAGAAGGGTTCGCTTTGTCATGAGTCATATATAGGTTTTGATAGATGTGGCTATGCCTAGGCCGCCTAGGGGATTGTGACAAAATGAACCACACTTAAAAAATTCGTAACTTTAAATCTACAAATTCTCAAAATAAAATTTTGGTTTTAAAATTTTATTAAAAATAACCTCTATTTAAGTATGCAATTGAATATTTTTTTTTAAATTAATTTTTTTCATCAAGTACTCGATATCGGTACTCGGTATCAGTATCAGTATCAGCAAAAAAGGGCCGCCACTCGGTAAATTTGCTCGTTAACGAAAAACTCGTTATGAGAGGTGCTCGTTATGAGAGACGCTCGTTATGAGAGGTTTGATGGTACTCGGTATCGGCACTCGGCATCGGCGAAACTTGGCCTCCACTACTCGGTACTCGGAAAAAAAACAAAAACAACATACTCAGTACACCCTTGATATCAATACCATTTATTCTTTGTTGACTCTGAAAAGAATGTATTGTTCCTTCAACAAAGTTCGTTTCATCGTTTCCTCACGCAGCCAAGGAAAAATTATTCATTAGCGTCGTGGAGGTGCTTCTTTTTGAGACCTAAAAGTACGAATAATTGTTAAATCGCTTAAATCTCACCCAATGTACTTTCTATCTAACGGGGTTTTACGTCTGTGCGTCAGTTAATCGGGGAATCTGATACAATTCCAAGCAGTAAAATTTGCTCTCGACAAAGGGAAATGATTCCATTCCGACACGCGCTCTTTTTCCTCTATTTTACGTCCCCTGCTCGCGCAGTTGTCCGTGGATTCACGCAGACTCCCCTCCCCCTCCCCTCAGTCTTGTCACAGACTCACTCACACACGCACACGTGCCCTCATAAGACCTCTCCCAGCACGCAATATTGTTATAGTTATCAATCCCCGCCCCATATTCCCCTGCCCCCCCGCCCCCATGGCCGTCTACCACCCGTGGGGCTGGCTTGTAGAATCGCTGGTTCTTCATTACGTAACGCACAATAACGAGACAAGTAGTAGGATGAAACGCACGACATTGGAGTCGCTGCCACGCGTGAGCACTGGCGCCATGGGTCCAATGTGACACGACGTTCATCTGTTGTTGAGTGAGCATTTTCTTTTTGGGATGTGATTGTTAACGTCTGATCCAGCGATCACCGGATGAATTCTTCCTTTTAGGAACCCTGAAGGTTTGTTCGGTATTTTCTTATATGTTATCAACATTATTTAAGAAGAAATAAGTAGCAATACTAAACAAAGTATAATGATTCAGTTTCCGTTACGGGTTACGTACAAAAAGAATTACATGTTTGCTGAAATTTAAAATATGAGTTTCGATTTAGTTTAAGATAGTGTATTTAGAAGGACTTTCTTTTTAAGAGGTATTAGTGCAATATCTAAAAACATGCTGCTTATTAAAATACAGCCAGCTTTATTACTAGACGCCTGAGAGTTACAGAGCGACAACAATGTAAACTATCTTAGAGTACTGGTTAGGACTCTACATCCAACTGTCAATCTTGGACAGTGTTAGCAAGTCCATGCCTGGCGATGAGTAATACCACATCACGCATCAATTTACCTGATTTTGACCAGTTCTGACACTGAGAGGTTCTAAATTACACATCTTTCTCTGACATTGACCAGTTCTAAATAAATCATCCGTATATGACATCTACCAGTTCCAAATTACACATCTCTATCTGACATTGACCAGTTCCAAATTACACATCTCTGTCTGACATTGACCAGTTCCAAATTACACATCTCTATTCGACATTGACCAGTTCCAAATAAAACATCTCTATCTAACATTGACCAGTTCCAAATAAAACATCTATATCTAACATTGACCAGTTCCAAATAAAACATCTCTATCTGACATTGACCAGTTCCAAATAAAACATCTCTATCTGACATTGACCAGTTCCAAATTAGACCCTTGCCACGTCCGCGTCTAACATTGGTCCTAACAAAGCACTAAAGTAACTTGTTTGACTCGGGCTGATGTTACATTGACTCTTCCATTCTCAACATCAGCCATGATATATAGGCCTATCCTTTACTCAAAAAATGCCAATCTCACCTTAGTGCACATTTCATTGCCTGACATTGACCATGCGTGCTGAAAAAGATAAAGACGTAGAGGCAATGAGTGATAAGCTATTTACGATTTACGGGATTGACTTCAATGCAAGACAGAAGATTTGTATGAGCTCTTGCATTTAATATCATCTCGACTTAATGACATGTCTGGAATAAAATCGGACGGAATTTAAACAAGAATTCAATGGCGTAAAAATCCGATTAGCGGTTTTGATATGATGTCTATATATTTTTTTTCCAGTTTGCAAATAATGAAAAATCATTGAATGTTGATGCACTGATAACGTCGAGTACCGATCTTAACTATAACGTTAAAAATACGTTTAAAAAAGCAACCTTATCTTCAGTTATAATTTTGAGCTGAAAAAAATTCTTTAAAAAATGGAGGCGATGAATTGTGTTTGACAGTGGTAATTAGCTTCTAATGTCATACAGATTTGGAGGTCTCTATAAATCTGGATAAATAAAATTTTCAGTGGACTGAACTACTGAAGAATAAGCAAAATAAATGCGTTAAAATTTTAAACACATTTTTATTTTCATTATTCTTCACAGTTTTAAAGCTCACGAAAATGTAGTAAACCTTTATATATTATGTCTTTTTACTGAGTCAACACACACGCGCGGACTCACGCATGTACAGAAATACTCTGAACACGACAATCTCAAATCAAAGTGCATTCCTCAGTGAAAAAGAAATCTTTGAGATCTGCAGTAATCGGATTTTATTTAAAGTCTGGATTTATTAAGAGTTGTACAACATTTTAAAGATATATTTCTGTACCGATTCCCCCTCTGTATTAAAATAGCTTCGTATTTTTAAAGGAAAAAATACATTAACTAGTGCCTTCAGTTAGATGCAGGCTATATTTAATTTATATAAAATGACGGAATCATGTTACGAACAGTGTTTGATGACGAAGTAGTTAGATCATATATTAATCTAGCCGTCATGATAATAAGTCATAAAATATTTGACCCAAGATAATTTTTAGTCATAAAATAGTTTAAGCATCAGGATGTCAAGCCATAAATTAGTTTACTTAAAAGATGATTATAGTTTAGTTAAGATTATTTGGGGTCATACATTACTTTAGTCATGATGATATAAGTTCATAGATAAAAGTGTAGTTATTCTGATTTTAGGCCATACGTTAGTTCAACTATGATTATTTTAGGGCACAAATTAGTTTAGCCATGACAACTATGGGTCATATATTTGTTAAAACGATTGTTATATCAGGGCTGAGGCCTGCGTCAGCCCCCCGACGATGTTATGTCATACACAAGATTTAGCGCGTGCGACCTTCACGTTTTGATGAGATGAGCGGCCAGGTCGAGTTTCTAGGTCAAAGTAAATCCAATCAATAACAGCGCCGAGTGCCACGGACAAACTTTAAAAAAAAAGAAACAAGAGATCGAAAAAACAACAAAACAAAACGAAACAAAAAGCGTCCAACGAAAACAGAGTGCTAGTAGGTGAATTGTGAACTTCTTCACTGCCACTGCCTGTTTGTCAGCTACCGTTTTTCAAAAGATGACATTTAAAAGATTAATTCTAATTGGTTGCAGTTTGTTTTTAACTCTTTTAGTGAGCTTCAGGCGGAAAAAGGACAATAAAACAGTCCTGGGCGTCAAAATGCCTAAATCCCCCCCCCCTTTTTTAAAAAAATCCTTTATATTAACTCGTGGTGTCTGCGGCCGACCTTGCTTGCTTGTCGCCAAAACTTTTGATCGATTTTTAACCCACTTGCTCGCAAGATAGCGAGCTGAAATTTTGCAGGCAGTTTCGTACCGATGATAAAAACAATGTAGCAAAATTTCAGATCGATCGCATGTACCGTAATTAAATTATTGATTTTTTAGATTATTTTATTTATTCCTATGTATCATGCTATTTTTTGAGATAGAGCGTCGCGGTGCGTATTATATTGAACAACCTTTCTGTCGCGCAATAAGGTGCGTATTTTATTGACAGCTCTTTTTATAAACCTATTCCTGATCGGTGCGCATTATATTAAACACGTTTTACGACACAACTGCAATTTTGTATTTTTGGATGGTCTTGCGCTGCGTGTTATAATGAACATTCTTTTAGTTACGCCTCATACGTAAAGGATTTATAGTCAAAAACTTGGTTTTTTACGGGTTGTTTTTATTTCGTGTTCCCTTTAATTGAAACGCGCTTTCAAAATAATGCTTTTTAGTTTAGACGAAGTTTCAAATTTTAAAAAAAAAGAAAAGAAAAGCAGTCTTTTCTAAAGAAATAATATTGATTTTGCTCCTACTGATTAGATGTGTGGCTAACTTCCTCCTCAGGAGGCGTTCACAATTAAGAAACTCCCACATTTGGTGCGTTTACTGGCCGGGCAGTTGGAGAGACTACGTTTTTTTTTGTGTGTGGACAAAGGTTTTAACCATGTTAATAGGTACCAAATAAAGCTTTAAAAATAAATTAAGATCTACAGACGTGTTTTCACCAAGACTATAAGTTTTGGCCATCACATATATTTATGTTTTACATACATATGTCAGTAACAATGGCTGCACCCTTTGAAAAAACCGTTATATTTAATGCCATGCATGCAGTTGCTAACAATTCTGAATTATTCTTTTTAATTGGGCCGAGATAGTTGTTTAATCTTAGGAATTTTATGCACATTTTAATTATTAGTCAACACAGATGTTTTGCAAATCTAAAAAAATATTAATTCATTAAAATGCCAAATTATGTCAACATTTTTGACCGAAATTAAAAGTGTTTCTTTACATACAGCAGTAACAAAATTTGTTTAAGCATGAGGCAAAAAAACCACAATAAAATAAAATTTAAAACAACAAATTATTAAATTGAAAAGAGTATTAGGAAAACATGCATAATACACTTATTTAGTTACCATGGTAAAAATTAGATATAAGTATAAGACAAATATTAAAAATGTATTCAACAAGACATGTTTGTAACGTCATGATCCTAGTAAACAATTGGTCAAAATTAAAGTCATATAAACAAAAATGCAACAACCTACAAATATGATTTCTTTAATTAAGTAGATGTCAGGTTTCAGTAAATAAACCCCATGCGTATATAACATCAATTGTTTTCATTTACTCACACAAACTCTCTAATGAAAACCCTTTTTAGTTTTTTTTTATAAATATGATATAATCTATATGATTTGTACTCCGTATATGATATACGAAGTCGCCGCTAAGCTTTTTGTGCATCTGTACTGAGTTAGCAAGGTATCTAAGCATGTTTCATGACTTCAGAAGACAGTTGGCTTGTGGGACACTGTCTTAAACAGCAGCCTAGGCGCATGCAACACTGTGTTACTAACTGTTTTATCATTTTTTGTTCACGTTTTCAAATGTCTTTGAAAATTGGAATTTTGGAACCAACTAGTTGTTCATGAGTATTGTCCCATTTACAGTGCTCAACAAGATCTTCAAGTGCCCAGAGCTTCCTCAGCACCATCATGGCATTGGCGTCCTCCATGGTCTTGCAAGGCACCAGGTCAGCCCCTATGGACACCACGACGTCGGACGACCTCGTCAGCCTGGCCGGGTCCGGCAACGTGACCGGCGGGAGACACTTCATCCCGATGAGCGACGCCGGGTTCACGTTCATCGGCTGCATGCTGGGATTTACCTTCGTGGTCGGATCCTTCTGCAACGGACTGTGCCTCTTCGTGTTCGCCAGGAACAGGCGACTACGGTCACCGACAAACGTGTTTGTCATGGCCTTAAATCTCGTGGATTTCCTCATGTGCTTTACAGGTAAGCCGAAAATAGGCGTGGTGTAGAGGAGGTAAGAGAATAACAGCAAAATAATGCTGGGAAATAATATTGCATTATTTTTAATTTAAAAAAAGGTTTAATGGTAATTAATGATAAGAATTGATACAGCCTCCCCTCATAGTATCTCTATATACAATTCACCAAAGCGAGTATGTGCAAATATGCATGACGAATGACCCTCGCTGGGGTCGGCCAATCAGCTTATGGTTTAGCAGGCGGAGGTGGTGGAGAGAGGGGCAACAATGGTTCTTGCGTTCACTTGCTTTGTTCCTTCACAGAACATGTGATTTGCAGTGTAGTGGTTGTCACGTCCGCCTTACAAGCGGCAGGTCCAGGGTTCAAGCCCCATTGAAAACATTTTTATTTTTATTTTTAAAAATGAGTGTTTATGCCCTTTCTTTTCCCCTTTTTTCGAACATGGCTGACCCTCTCTAGGGTCGGCCAATCACAGTTTATGGTTGGCAAGCTAGGGTGGTGTATGGTGGTGGGAAGGTAGATAACCGTAGTGCGAATATCTCGAAACCAACAATGCGATAGTGGTTCCCCTCCATCACACACCGACGTTAACTCGCGTGGTTTTGATTTATTCGTGATGCAGTTCGTGTCCGTTCTTTCCCCCTCTTCTTTGCATTATCCATGAGCAAGTCTGCGGCGTATGCTGCACCGCCGGGCATATCTAGTAGAAGATATTAAGCTGCAATTGCTAAATTGGATTTAATTCATAAAGCTGGAAAAATCATATCTTTGAAACTTGATGATTTAATAAATAGATTAATGAACATTTCATTAGAAAAGGACGCCTATTATGCATTATATTTATATCTTCCACAACCGCTGAAGCAGTACTCGATATGTAGATTCAATTTTCTCTGTGAATATATTCATTTGAACCACAAGTTACAAAATAATATGCAGATCAATAACAACAAACAACTTGAATTCCCTAGAAAATCAAACCCACCTGGAAACGGAATCCCCTTTATTGATTACAAAGGAGAAGGAGATTTCAATGGTAATCTGAATATTTTCTTTAATGTTGAGAAAAGGAAAATATCCATTTACATTATATTTTAGATTTACATTTTATAAATTCCTTTTCATTTGGATGTTAAACTTTTTGGAATAAATTTAAATCCAATCAAATAAAATTAGTCATTCGCAAATATTCGCACTATTGAACATGAAGTATTTTAGACCAATTTGAGATAGTGGTAGTTACGATATTCAAAGTTTACATAACCTTCAAGTCTTCATTTTCTGGCCTCCTAAATACTGATTAGATTACATTATGATGCCGGATAAAGTATTTCGTTCAAAAATTAGAAAACCATATTTAATATATGAATGTAACCATCAACTCTTTTCATGATTAGAAAATGAAAAACAATGCGTGCCAAAAGATTATTGAGAACCAAGAATATTTAATTTAGGTCATGGTCGGGCTGAAAGTTGGCGGTGGCGATTCTAAGTGGGTTTTCATACCGGATATGACGGGGTACACAAGTGAATTTATAGATTAATGAAAAAGAATATAAAAATCAAGGGCATGAATAAATGGATAAATCTCACTGGTGGTTTGTATGTGAGTAGCACCATCATCACAAGAAATTTAAACAATGGTACCAAACATTGCAGCGTAATACCTCATGAATTTGAAAAAAATTGTCAGAACCGATTTACCACGGAAACCATAAATTTAACGTACACATAGAGCGTCATATTTATAGAGTACATTAGAATATATTAATTTTTTTAAACAATGGTTCGTGTTTAGAAAAATCAACACTTTTAGAGTGTTATCGGTGAAAACATAATTTAAAACACTATGTAACAATCAAAAGCTTGCTACATTAAAATGCGCGTTAAAGATAACCCATTGTATTTTGTGCCTTCTGTTAATTTTCCTAATTTGCAGAGTAACGTATTTTAAGCCCAATCTAAATTTTTCGACTTTACCAAACAAAAACATTTTAAAAAGCAGTCAACAATTTCAAAGCCAGGAACGTTTCTCCTTTCATAAATTGTAGTATCGCCAGCAGATTCCCAATCTAAAAAATACCGGAATATCAACGGTTCCATAAAAATAATTCAAATTGATATTTACATGTTCAAGAATTCCTTTTTAATTTGAAATGAAATTTTTTAATGCATTAACATTTTTGTGTGTGGATATGTAGATTTAAATTTTAAAAAAAGTTTAATTTAAAATTCAGTTGATATTTAACTTGGTTGACAAAAGAACGTTTAATTCAAGAGATTCATTCCCCTTTAAGATCGGCTGTAAAATGCCAAAGATATCATATCTAAGTTTAAATAACATTCATATAATATAATCTTAAAGAGTGAAACAATAATCCTCATCGTAAATTCCATTTTGTTTAGAGAATAAGGTGATACCAATAGTTAAAACGTGATTTTTAAACGTATCTCATCCAGTGCATGAACACGTTCCACGTTGAAAGTTTGCTTGCTTAACTTTATTTAAATCTCCTGTTCTTAATTTTTCAATTAAATTATAGTATGCAAAAATTTAAATATGCATAGTCCTACACAAAAAGAAGGTCGCATATAGGGCTGCGTATGTATGCAGCTGATGAAAGATGAATCTTCAACTTAGGAAAAAACTTTGAACAATGACTTTCGTTTTTTTCCATATATATATATATATACATATATATATATATATATATATATATATATATATATATATATATATATATATATATATATATATATATTTGTTGAGAAATGCGTACTGATATATATAGTATAGTGAAAATGCAAGGATTTCTTTAAATTTGATGTATGTTTGATGTAATGTTATTGTTAGACAGTGATGGCAAGCACATTGAATTGATTTAAGTAGATTTTTGGGCTGTTAACGATTAATTTAAATTTAATCGTTAACTTTTGAAAAATTAGCGATTAATTAATCGTTAATTTCTATTAAAGCCAAAAATTAAAATTTATGATGTCATAAGTAACACTTATTAAACGTTCTTGATGAAAATCTAAATAACACTGGAATGTCTCCTTTATTTGTCATCTTTTAACCAACTACGCAAAAATACAATTGTGTTGACATTATTTGGTTCAAGTGATGAGCGGGTCCAATTGACAATATAACCAGCCGAACTGAACAATCATTCAGATGGAAATGAAATAACTGGTATGCACAAAATGGTCTGGGCAAGGAAGGACATTATCGGATATCGGTGTTCATTAAGTTTCCACCATTGTAGAGGGTTAATGGATTCAGGAACTTTCATCTCCATTTTGTAACGCAGTAATTCATCAGAAGAGCTATCGTCATTTTCTGTCTCTGATTCAGACTCCATTACTGCCATTAGCTTAACACGCTTTTCATTTGGTTTGATAATCAGGCAAAGTGTTAGAACTATGGTAGGCAAACGATTTCTCACAATGGATACAATAAACTTTATCAACATTTTGAACATTCCCGTCAGTCAATAGTTTAAAACCAAAATGTTCGTGTAATCGTCAGGAAATTTAATAATAACAAATTTCAAATAACATTTTTTTTTACTTTTTGACTTCTAATAATTTGTAAGTGATGGGTCTATTAATCGTTAAAAATAATTTAATCGATAAAAAATATTAACGATTAATCGAGAAATTAATCGTTAATTTCCGCAGCCCTAATATATATAATATATATATATATAATATATATACACACACATATATATATATATATAATATATTTTATAGTGAAAATGCAAGGATTTCTTCAAAATTGATGTATTGAGTATGTTATTGTTGGACACTGATAGCAAGCACATTGAATTGATTTCAGTAAATTTACATTTGTAGAGGAAATTTAGACTCTGAAATGAAAGGGAATGCCTTCAGTGATGTATTCATGTGTGTGGTATTCTTGTGGTATATTTTTACAGGCTAACATAGGCCGCTCTATTAATTGGACGTTTTCAAATGGGCTTTTGAAGATACACAATTTCTCTCTCTCTCTCTCTGCCTCTCTCTCTCTCTCTCTCTCTCTCTCTCTGCATCTCTCTCTCTCTCTCTCTCTGCCTCTCTCTCTCTAGCCCCCTCCTCCCCACACCTTTTCCCCGTATTCAATGAAAAGATGTACAAGGAGAAAGAAAAGAAAAACTATGATTCAATGTTATGTTTGTAAACATTTCAAAAGTCATGAAAATTTTCAAAATTCTCTAATAACTTTTTAAAGCGTACTAAACATCAATGTGTAATAATTCAGTAAAATTTATTAAAAATCGATATTTAATTTTTATTACTGAAACTTAACAATAGCTTTTGGAATGCATTGCTATATGCTCTCTATTAAAACAAAGGCAACATCTCCAAATAAATTCTAGATAATTAATAAAATACAGGATTTTTAAAAATGCAATGAAATTAACGAGATTTATCCTTTTACACAAACCTAAAATCGTCTATTTATTTTCACATCGGAGTTCGTAATTCATTAACCCTAGTTTTGAAAAGCTTCAAGTCATTATGGAGTTCGTTTTAGAAGAACGCCGCTCACTGGTCGCTATTACTAAAATCTTCACAAGTATGACGCATGTTAGGATTCAAGAGGTAAAAAAATATTTAACATGTTCTTCCTTGGTTCAGAAACAATTCTGCCTGTCAGTTATGTAATTAAACCACCGTGATACAACCGTGGTCTCCAATGCATGTCAAATCCCGATCGCATAAAATGAAGAATGACGCACTATTGTCTAAACGCTAGCTTGTCTGGCCTTATAAAATGTTTGAAACCTCTTATGCCATTCGGTTTCCCGTTTTTGTAGTTTTATCCCCGAAATAATCAGATAAAACAAAACAAAAAAGAAATACGTGACTGTTGGCTGATCCTATTTGATAGATAGTAAGAGAAACTACCCAAGTTCCATTTCAATTTAATCTTATATATGCGCCAATCAAATTATTATAACAGCTTTGGAAATCTATAAGTAAAACAGCTCCCTTTGGATAGCAGTAACAACTAATTGGAAAAAAACAACACATCATGCCACAAGCGATTTGTGTGTGTACCAGACACAATCAAGCATCAGTTTTATAAGTAAGTGCCCCTTCCCCAATGATGGAAGCCAATAACATATTTCTTCATCCACTCTCTAAGCTATGACACGGCAATCTGTAAATTTTTTAACTAAAAACAAACTTTGAAAGATCAATTCAAATTTTTGCTCTATTTATACAATACGTTGACTTCTTTTTTAACGTTAACTGTCATTTTTATAGGTACCTCAAGAAAAGACAGACATTTAAAAGAAAAGCTCTGCCGAACACAAACAACTCAATTTCAATTCTAAAATTACATAACTATTTTATTCTTTATGAATGAGTATGTGTGTGTGCGTATTAAATGGGGTAAATGGAGAGGTGACGGGTCACGTGATATGTCTAAGGTAAGCAATATTTCGAAATGTCTGCCACTGTGAAACTTGAGCCGAACCACGTGTGGGGGTTGGCGTGACGTCATGTCTCCTTACCGCGGAGAAATTTTGTTGTTGTAAAAAGCTCATACTTAAACTATAACATGGGATAAACAAATCTATTCATTACAGTTTAAATGATGATTGAAAAGCAATTTATCCAGTATTTGAATGTTTATTATTTTAGTATTTTTAGAACTTCCGCTAAACTGGAAATCTAACATTAAAAATAACAGAGTGTTTTTTTTTCCTTGCTGAATGTAAATTTATAAATTTCTGTGACCCCACTTTTCTGAAATAATAAATAAAATAACTCGAAATTTGAGAACGATGGTTCAAGATTGTCAGGTTATAAATTATTAAGTTACACTGTAAGAGCAGTCATCATAATTCGTCGCTCACCTTATGCTTCGCCACATAGGTTTTTAAAATCTTTTATTATTTTTTATTCTTTTTTTAAAAATAAGGTAACAATTCTTATCAAATGAATTTAGAAGCTAGGCCAAAAAAAAATGGAAGATAGAGTTTCAAATGTTTTAAATCTACGCCCTTTTGCAAAAATGAATTAAAAAAAACAAAAACAACCTAGATATGATACAATTTAAACTATGTTTTCGAACGATATGAGACAGCCAATAGCTATCATTTACCACCCACTCATCAATACTGTCGACTGTCTTATCCTATGATTCATTTACGGCTATTAACACAATCTTTAAAAAAAAACGGGAATCGGCTTAAGAAAGTCTATCAACCCATTTAACGTCGTGGCCAGGCGTTGATTCAAGATTAATTGAGTTGTTTTTATCCTTCTGTCGTCGTCACCCTCCCCCTCCCCCCGCCCCCGGAAATAAAATGTTATGATATAAGTATACAGTGGATTAAAAAAAGTAATTTATATATCACGACTCCTTCCAACCCCACCCCCCGCACACACCTACACACAAAACACGTAATTTTTATAATGTCTTTAAAACTCGATTTGACTCCCCTTCCTACACGTTACTAATCCCTTGTTTTTTTTACCATCGGAAATATGACATGGAATGTTTGTGAACCCCTCCATAAATGAGACGATAGAGTTTTTACTGACATGTGATAATCAACGGAACTGTGACGATGTCACCATAATTTGGGGACTTTTTCATTATTGGAGATTTAGGAAAAATACAGTTTTGAAAAATGTATGTATGAATAATCGATGTAAAATTTTATGATATCAACAGCCTATCAATATCTATCACTCGGAAAGTTATAGGGGGGGGGGCTCTACAGATTTACAAAATATTTCTCTTCTTTACTTTCCTTTTTTAAATCGTTGATTAACATTTTTTGGTGGGTGATAAAAAAAAGGTATGTGTGAATGGCATCTGTCCGTCCACGAAAGAAGATAGATTTATCTTTATTATTTGCAGCTCTTGGTGTGGCTGATGAGACCAATCTTTGAGTGACAGTCTTTTCTGCATGACACACACACACACACACACACACGAATTCAGTGGGGCAGTGTTGCTTGGCCTTTCTCCTCGCTCTTTTCCCGACTGCTTCTGTCCTAGTTTGCTCCTCTGCTCTTAGCTATCCTTCTTTCACTATAGCCCGCCACATGGACCTATTCTCTGCCAGGTTTTCCCAGTTAAAAAAGGGTATAGAGGAGATAAAACAATGCAGTGTTGTGTAGCCTAGTTTTGACTAATTATGTCCAAAAATCTTCGAGGGCATTTCTTTACAACAATAGACGCAGAGCGAGAAACTTGGATAATCCTAGATGTGTGCTGACGCGAGAAGAAGGGTGATATCCGAAGAATGGAGAAATCAATAACGAAATGGTCCTTTCCTGAAGGGCTCTAGATATACATTTTGTTAAGGCCACGAACGTGACAGAATCTGACTGGGGACAATTTCTCTGGCCATTATTTTGAATAAGCCCATATTTTGATTATGGACTTAATCAAATTACATTTCTAAAAACATTCTCTGTTTCAAAATTTGAAATATAATGAAAGACAATTTGCATCGTTCATATTGGATAATTCTGCCTCACTCATTATCTCAGGTGTTTTATATCATAACCATCAAGTAATTCAGCGTCAAGAAAATACTGCTTATTTAAAATAGGAAAAAGACATTGTCAACTAACAACTGTAACGTCACAGAAATAAGTACTCGTTTTGCATTTTGTAATTTAAAAAAAAAGAAGAAATAACAACTTGTTAATATTAAGACCTCACTGGCGCAAATTATCCAAACTAACGCGTATACTAAACTAAAAAAAATTGGAATGGCGAAGAATTAATTTCCGAAACTAACAGTAAATTCTCAAACGAAATTGGATTCGGAAGTTGCAATCAATCTAGGAAGTCAAGGATTTACATTCCTCGGGGTCACAATGCAACCCACGGACTAGACATCAAGAGGGTTACACAAATATCTATAACAGGAAAGCGATCATGGGGTATTGGTAATGTTATAAAACCAACCACACAACATAAGCTTTGCCAAAGGCTTTGTCCGCATATTAAAATTTACCGTTATTTAATCATTAATTTTAAAAAATATTATTTTTTAAAAATAAATAAAATGAACCTGAAGAAGAAGAAGATGATGTAAACCGTGCCTGTGTGTGTGTCCTCGAACTACGTGAGAGAGAATTGTCACTGTCCGATAAGCTGAAGTGAGTGAGTGGTCAGTGGAGTGCAAACCCGGTTCGTGACGTAAGTGCTTGTCGTCGGAAACAGACGTTAAATCCTAAGAGGTGGGGTTCAAGAGGTGGGGAAACAAAATAAAGGAATTTTCTAGAAACATATTTTAAACTTAATGTTTCTATTCTATGAATTTATTTCTTACCCCCTAAATCACGTGATTCTCAGTAAATTCTTTTCATTGGATTGTTAGCCTATTAGTAGACTAGTGGTCATTTCTTTATTGGGAGGGTCTGATTTCACTCGATTGTTTTTTTTTATTGTTGGTTCGTGGGTGTGTATGCTTGTGTTGCGTGCGGTAAAATGAAGAGATTTTTTTTTAAAATTACGAAATTGAATCGGGTGAAAGAAACGAACTCCCACGTGACCGGGAGACACTTATCCTAACTACGCCACTTCACTACACGGGGAAATTCTGAATGATTTCAATCGAAACGTGTTTCAAAATAAACGCTTGATACTCGTTAAATCACGGTAATGGTGCTCATTAAATATCTGTGCCAATATTGATTTAAACTGTCAAAATAACTGAGGGTGAAAATAACAACCCTACTACGTGCACGAAGTGATGTCGTTTGTACCGCTCGTATCTTCCAAGATGATCTTAGATAAATTCTCCCAATATCCCCCTTCATTTAATCATTTGTTCATCCCTAATGTCTTCAATTTTTACTCCTAAAAGCTCTATATATCAGTGTTCTCTCTTTTCCTGTTATCTGTTTATTTCTAACGATTGCAGCGCTCGTCAAATGGAGATGTGGAAATAGGAGAGCATCTAGTTTTATTATTGTTTTTTTTTCAAATTAAAATTCCTTAAATATCGATTCTTTCAGCAAGTACGCTAAGAAGATATAGACACGAGAATGAGCTGTAAGGACGCTCACTGGTAATATGAGCACACTTCATGTTAACATGTATTTATAGAATTAGCCTAACGTATGGTCAGAAAATTGGGTTCATCTGAGATGAAAAACTTGAATTCTTTTCTCCTTCTTCTTCTTCTTCTTCTTCTAATAATAAACATAATATTAGTTATAACATATTTTAAGATAATATAACTTTTTAAAAAAATCTTGACAAAAAAGAAATTGACAAGGTAGAGATTCTAAATGTAGACACTTTTTAACAATCTTTTATATCAAAGCGAAACTACGCATTCTCGTTTGTTCTTTCATTTTCAAATTTTCCTCTCACACTCTCTTTATTTCTTGCTATCTTTCTATCTTTCTCCCCCTCTCTCTCCCACTCTGTGTTTTTCCCCATTCTTTTCACATTCTTGTTTTGCCTACTATTTATAACATTAACCTTTATCCTTATCTTAGCCTCATTCTCTCTCATTCTGTAATATTCCCTATTTCCACTCGCATATCATAACTGTTCACATATACCTCTATCTCTTTACCCCTATCTCTTTGCCTCTATCTCTTTACCTCTATTTCTTTACCTCTGTCTCTTTACCTCTATCTCTTTACCTCTATTGCTATTTCTTTATAACACTCTCTCCCTATAACTTACTGTTTATTTTCTTCCCTCTCTCCTCTTTCCATCCTTTCTCTATTATTCTATTATTATGTATACCTTTTCAAAATCCTTTTTCTTAACACGCTCTTTCTTTCAAGATCTAATACTCACTTCCTCTCCCACCCCCTTTCATCTCTACCATTTATTTGTTATTAAAAACATATATTATGGTAAAACGTCAGATTGTTCCAGCCGCTAAAATGCCTCTAAAAACAACAACAAAAAATTTTAAAATAGGTTTTATTAACCGTAAACTATTCGAAATCTCTAGGTAGATTTTTTTAAAACACTTTTAATTTTACACTTTAAGCTAGAAGTTATGTTTAACAAGTATATATGGTTTTATGACAGTTTTTGCTATCTATGAAAGTCTGTATTGCAGGCTGTAAAAAAGCACTTTTATGTTCTCTAAAAACAATTAACTGCAATCATAATTCCATAAACCATAAAACTCAAATTAAAATCATCAAAGCCAGTAAATAATTAAAAATCTATAGATCTATATGACCAAAGTAGTGTCCAGCTTAGAGTCATGAATGAATCAAGTATCCAAACTTTGAAGCTGATCCAAAATTGACCAATCGAATATGAGCCTTGTGTTTGGTCCAGGAAAGTTTTGCCCTTGTGTTTTCATTTTTGTGTGTATCTTTAAAAAAAAAGCTAAGTACTGCTTTCATCTGGAATGAAATAATGAAATACTGGGACATTGATATATTAAGATGAATTCCTTTAAAAAATTTTTTTTAAAATTAACAAATTCATTTGCATAATATTACAAGTTAAAGCCTCTCTCTCTCTTTTCTGTCTCTCTTTCTCTCTCATTAATGGCGGCGGTAGCAAAAAAGGAGGAGTCCTCGATAGCATAGGGCCTAGGCTATGCTTTGAAAAGTCCATCAGTTGGCCAGACAGCAGGTCCTCTCCACGCAGATGGTGATTCCAGGGGAACAGCTTAGTTGATACAACTAGGTGTCATCTGTATCGCAGGAGCTGCACGAGATATATCGCATTCGCTATGAAACTGCTTAAGGGCTCCGTCTCCTGATTTTCTGTTAGGGTTTACTCCCTTAGTTTCTCAATGAACAGGAGTAGCCGCGAGACAGCGGTTGTTTGCGATTATAGTTGCGCTCTCCTGGATGAGCTACCTTTCAAGGTTTACGTGCCCCATCTGCCCGATATATATATATATATATATATATATATATATATATATATATATATATATATATATATATATATATATATATATATATATATATATATATAATTATATATATATATATATAATTATATATATATATGTTTAAAGAATAAATAATTGTTTTTGAATCGCCTTATGTACATTATTTAAGCTAATCCAAAGCAAAATTCAAAATTTGTTTCAAATCCATACTTTGTGGGAGAAAAAAAGGGGGAAAAAACACCATCCAAATATTTTAAAAAATAAACAAAACAAACAAAATCAGCAATATCATTTTCCAAACAAAAATATTAAAATAGGTGCATCCTTTATACAAGCTCAGACCATTTCAAATCTGATTTTACTGCAGTTGTTGCCGTCAGCAAGTTCTGAAACCTCTGGTGCCTTGTCAAAGAATGCATGCCTCTCATTTCTTATAGGCATGTAATAAGGGACAAGAAACTAATGAAATATATTTTAATCCCGTATTGTTTATAAAATAAATCCTCAGCAATAATGTTTAAGTTTAACTTAACGACCTAGGCAATAATCAAATCAACAGTGTATTCCAATGTCCCTATTGACTCTGACATGTGACGTTTGGAAGTCGCTAGACGGGTGAAAGTTAGACGGACCCAGTAATTACCTAGCACACGGAAACATCTTGGGTCGTCGGCTTCCTGGTTTCATGCTTCATTGCGAACATGACACCTTTCCACCCACGCCACCTGCACACAAACATACACACGAAGAAGATCTAAAGTATGTGCAGTGACCATGGGCAAAATCTAGATCAAGGATGCCATGCTCCACCGACTCAGAAGAGTGTCATGAAGACGATTCGTGTTCGTTATATATATATATATATATATATATATATATATATATATATATATATATATATAATATATATATATATATATATATATATATATATATATATATATATATATATATATATATATTAGAGCTTTGGAAATTAACGATTAATTTCTCGATTAATCGTCAAAAATTTTAACGATTAAATTTTTTAACGATTAATCGACCCACCCCTTATAAATGTACTGGAAGTCAAAAAGTAAAATATTTCGACCCATAAATATAAACTAATTTCAGGACAATTACACGAACATTTTGGTTTTAATCTATTGACTGACGTAAATGTTCAAAATGTTGATAAAGGTTATTGTGTCCATTGAGAGAAATCGTTTGACTACCATGCAATGTTTACTGTGCGTCTAAGCTTCGTTGGTCCGTGTGCAAAGTAAAAAAAACAACCTCGTGTGCAAAGTTGCACAGCGTCCATTTTTTGCAATATTTTACAAAATTTGCTGCGCGGTGATTCTAAACTCCTGCGTAGTGTTGGTTAATTATATCTGCGTAGCCACGCTGCTTAAAGGGAACTTTGCTGCCATGGTTCTAACACTTCGCTTACATTTCACCTGCCAACCAAACATCCACTACAGTATCGGAAACTTCAGCAGAGACAACGATAACGATTAATTAATCGTTAATTTTGCAAAAGTTAACGATTAATTTAAAATTAATTGTTAACAGCCCTAATATATATATATATATATATATATATATATATATATATATATATATATAATATATATATATATATATATATAATATATATATATATATATATATATATATATAATCCACAGTGGCCTAGACGCTTAACAAATAAAACTTTATTCCATTTATTCTGTAACAAAGTGAATTTTAGAATAATGGGCAACTCTTATGTATTTCGCTGGTGTTCCCCAAACCATAAGTTTGAAACCCTTGAGATCTCGATTTTGGATAGTCCTGTGTGCTCGCTGTTATTTTTTTAAACATTTAATTTCTTGTCTCGACCATGAGGCATCACTCAAGTCACGTGACATCCCATGTCGCAGCGTCATCTTAAAGTACGTCCCGATCTCGTTTAGTGACACTACGTTATACAACTAGAATCGAGTGACAATTTACACCATTGTTTCGTGTTCCGTGCCTCCAGTCACATTTACAGAAATTTACATTGCTACATAAAAAAAACTTTTATACAATTATAAGTGCATGCGTCTATTTTTTCTTCTTCCTGACATCTTCCTTGAATAATGGATTGCCCACATATTCTCCAGGTTAAATCTGTTGAAAAACATGCTGCTAAATATAAAAAAAAAGAGATATGTGTATTTAAAAAAATCAAAAATTAAAAAAAAATCAGTAACGACTGCAAGCGTGGATAGAGATAGACAGTTAAGGTTATGAAACGATCAAGTAAAGTCCCTTCTACAGACCATGCTGGCTTATGGGGCAAGTGAAGTACCGTTAACAAGTTCCCATAGAGAAGGCATACTATGGCGGCTTTGTGGCCAGAAAAAAATGTCAGGTACCCATCAGTACTGGTTGGACTCAGGAAGTCCCCCCAATGAACTCGGAAAGCATCACAGCCTCCACCAGTTCTCTAACCCGAGACTCGCGGCTTGTTGCAGCTCTGCCTTCGTGCTGTCTGATCAAATAAAGGAGATCTATGGTCTCCCGTTTTCTATTTTAAGAGAAAGGCTTTGTCTATAAATTAGGTGTGACCTATTGCCTCATAATCATCATGGTAACTTAGATAAAACAAATAGCCAACAAAAGGAATGAAATTAAAAGTTAAATATTCTGCTTAAAAAATTAATATTTGGTCATCCATCCAATGGTTTTTTTTAAACGAACATCCCAAATTTTATGGATTTTCTCAGGAAATTTTATTTATCGTCGAATATTATTATGGGGATAATCCTTAAATAGATATGAAATCCTGCCGAAAACAACAGTGAATTACTGGAAATAAATAAAACAATTTTTTCATGATCCATAGAAAGTATTCATTTTATCTAAAAACATTACTTCCCTAACCCGAAGACTAGTATTCACTTGACATGAACACACCAATTATGTTGACCCAAAAGACTAGTATTCGCTCGACTCAAAAACCATTCCTCTCTTTCCCAGAAGACCAAATTTCATTTGAAACCAAATCCTTTTTTCACTTGATTCGAAGACCAGTGTTAAATTAACCCGATGGCCATTGCTCACTTGACCGTAACACCAGCATTCACTCTATCCAGATACCAAATGGAACCAACATCAATGAATTCTACCCCATATATTACGAAATATTAAAGTAAACTTCTCCACCAGACTTTAAAGAGCCTCCTGCTTTTTTTCCTATTTCTAGCCCCCCATTCCCCCAAGCCTGATTATCTAAACAGGCAAAGACGTGATCGTAATCTCCCCTTGTTAGGCACGGAAACGGTCGTTTGGTCCCCAATGATGTCTAAGACAATGAACAGAAATCTGAAAGACGAGAACGTAGGCGTATATACCCATTTCGTCTGATAACAAGATAGTTTAAAATGGGACATTGTTACATCACCAACCCCAGTGAGTGCTGAGCCGTGACCCTTGCAGATGACGTATGCGAAGAATTATGATACAGTTTGTAAAAAATATTTGACGAGGGCTTTAAGGTAAAATATAAATACGTAATTCTCTGTAGGTAAAGTTTTGTATGTCAAAGGTCGAATTTATGCTACTATAAATAAACCAGATAAAATTCCCAATGAGATTATTTTCTACCAAGCCAAGCTTCTGCCCAAGAAAGTTAAAGAAACCTAATTTATCAATCTTAAAGTTAAAGCTATTGTCTATATCTGGCTTTGTCTATCTGCTAGAGTAGGCTTTGAGTCCCAACGTTTTTAAAGAATATCTTCCTGTTCTTTCATTTTATGTGTCTTAAATTTCCTCCATTATTGGCTTTTAAACCAAGATAGAAATTCAGTGGCTCATCATAGTTGATTTTTCTCACTTGAGAAATAATTTTTCTCGGTTTTGAGTTTATTTGCTCTAGTTGAAAAATCTTACTTCTTTTTAAAAATTTCTCTATATGTAGTGGAAATGACAATGAACTTTTCAAAAAACGAAGAAAATGAAATATTTTTTCGTTGGATTTTCTTTGGAAAAGGGGCTAATACTTGTTTATGCATCACTTCTAATTAAAAATAAGAATTACTTTGGACTTCTTGTGAAACATTACTCTAACCCTTACATGACATATTTCAATCAAAATGAATACAAAGAAACAAAAATATACAACTTCTACACACTTTCTAACCTATTTTATAAAGTACGTGTGTGTGCAAAAGTTGGTCATTAAAATATTACACGGAGTAATTCCTTTAAGTCCATGGAATGTCTTTAAATGCCTCAAACTTGTTGAGTTCCTTTAAATCAGTGTGTTTCTTAATTTTTTAAAATTGTGTAATTTAGCGACCAATTTCTTTAACTTAACATAAAACATAGTCTGTTTCTATGGTATATGAACGTTTTTTCATTCTACCATACTTTCAACTGGGTTGTTGATGGTTTCATCTTTTATACATATAATACATACATATATATATAAGCCATGGCCTGCACACAAAACTGCGGTATGCTCAACAGCATATAAATGGCATTATTTAAATACTCTATAGTTGTTCTGATTGTATACGCCATCATTTCTTGTAATGCTGGAGATCTGATTACGTCACATAATGGTTGGTATTGTGCTCGCCAGCACCTAGTCACAATGGAAAAAAAACACCACTGAAGAATTTTTGACAATGATCCGCATTTCTAATTTATTTCCAATTCTCATAGCATTTTATATTAAGTACATTATTAGGGCTGTTTTCTCATGTGACCCCGAAAAAAACCGAGAATAGCAATTTGAAAACATGTTCTTCACCGTTAGTAGAAATGCACTTTAAAAATAATGACCATTGAAATCTTCGTGTGAAACTAACAAGGGGAGAGGGAGAAAATATTCTATTCGAATACATTTTTAAATCCCTTATATTAACTTCACCGCCGTCTCTGTCTTGGGCCCGCCCGCCCGCGGAAAAACAAAAGTCGAAAATGACCTACTTCCAGTGAAGCCATCGAGCTGAAATTTGGCACACGGACCCGTGTCACCTAACAATGCATCGTATCAAAATTTCAGATCGATCGAACGTACCGTAATTAAATGAATGCATTTTTAGTTTATCTATATAAACTATATGTAGCGGTCGCTATTGTTTACATTTTACGGGTCACTTGACTTCAGGCCATCTCGTGTTTAAACCAGGTAAACCACCTAGAGTTGAGTTAACACGTTGACGCCACCCGTCCATGTCCACACCCCTCCCCCTTCCCCCAGTTTTAAAGCCAGGGGAGATAATTTCGGTTTCAGTCTGTAAATGTTTGTCACTTTTGAACATAATCAATACTTTTAGTTATGTCTCATATATAAGGGATTTATAGTCAAAAACTTTGTTTTTACGGGTCTTTTTTATTTATTTTTCACTCTAATAGAAATGTTCCCAACGCTCTCCGTCCTTGGCCCAATTTTAAATGGTGGAAAACGTAAGAAAGAAAAACAAATGACACAGGAACCGACTAGAGACAAGAGCAGATACACGGTTGTTCTTCATGAAAATATGTATGTGTTGTTTTTGTGTTAGTTGATCAAATTTTATATCTCACATTAAATCCCACAATCGATCACAATAAATATCAATAAAACTTAAAGTTCTGAGTCCCCCTGTGTGACTACTTAGTTTGAGACTATAAAAATATTTTCTGCTTTTTCATGCGAGATTCTACATTCCTCACTGCAGCTGGGCCTCATTTTTATTTTTAAAAGTTTTTTTTTGTTCATTTTATTCTTTAAAAAAAATATTACAGATGATTGTTCAGATGTTTTCTTTTTTAAATAAAAAAATGTCTCGAGTTTTCACACGGCTTAATAAGTGTTGTAAATAAAAGTTTTACCTACCCTTTCATAAAAAAAACCCACTGACACAGGATAACTCCATTTTATATGCGCTTCACGAATGGTCAAAAATGTATATTCTTTGATATATTATTTCAATAAATTCCTTTATTTTACACGCATTTAACATTTTGCTTTAAAAGAAAATTATTTAAATTATGCGTTTATATTGACACGGATTATCAATATCGTAGCTACTTATTAGATATATATATTGTCATGGTGATTGTTGTACATTTCAACTTACTCTTAGAATAAAGATATACAGGGCCGGTCTTAGGCCACTGCAACCTATGCGGCGGCATTGGGTCCCGCAGTTTCATAGGCACTATCTTAATTTTCTCTTATTATCCTCAAATTAATTCCTTATCCCTAACCAGACTGGGCCCGACGTTCTCCGTTTCGCATACTTAGCCGCATAGGGCCCCGAAATTGTTAAGACCGGCCCTGTATATATATATATATATATATATATATATATATATATATATATATATATATATATATATATATATATATTTATATATTGTGGAACCTCGGCATACGTCCTTAATCCGTTCCGGACTCTTGGACTTATACTAAACAGGATGGTATAACAAACGTATTTTTAACATATGAAGAAATGAAGGGAAAATGATTAATCAGTTACCAGGGAAAAAAAAAGCATATTATTATTAACACTAGAGTATCACCCGTCAAAAATGACGGTCGTTTTCAGCTGAAATCTATTTATTTTGAAAAAATGCACTTTTTAGGGCGCCCTTTTGATGCATTGGTGCAGTAAATTGGTTTTCCCTGCTTTCAAAAATTAGTAGCGTCAGGACTGACAGACACTACTTGTAATAAGGTAAATAACTCTTGATGCTAGATTGTATGAAATGATTATTGTATGAGTTGTTGTTCTTAAATAGAAACAGGAAGTAATTAAATATGGAATCACAATGGCGAGTCTTGTTTACATCTTTACATTGGCGACGAGGATGGGATTCAAAGATAGGCTTTTAGACAGCTCCACCAACAAACTGATGAAATAGAAACATTTAACACTGAGCTAAAGCAGCTAGCACCATCGTGTGAGTTCCATAGTCCTGACGAAGAGATAAAGTCACAACTAATAGCTGGTTGTAAATCATCCAAGGTACGGGAAAAAGGATTAAACAATCCTAACATTTTGCTGACAGACTTGTTACAGTTTGCCAGAACCTGTGAAATTACGCAAAAACATGCAAAACAGATAGAAGGAAATAATTCATCTCTTCATAAAATTAGATCTACTCCTAGTTCCACTAATAACAGCCAACCCAAACAAAACAGAGTTCCTACCTCTAAATGTAAGAATTGTGGAAGAGCATGGCCTCATGAAGGTGGTCAGAAGTATTGTCCAGCTTTCAATAAACAATGCAGAGCATGTGGCAAGAACAACCACTTTGCAATAGTTTGCAACAGTGCAGCCAGACCAGCATTTCAACCGAAACGCACCACACACCAGAAACAACGTTTTAAAAGGCATGTCAGAAACGTGAATAACACTTTAGAAGAAAACTACGTGTTCATGTCCACCACCCAAAGCACATGTCTACCTTTATTTGATGTTACCATCAATGGGAGCATGATACAAGTATTAGCTGATTCTGGAGCAAGCATCAACATTCTGCCAGAACATGTATTTAAAAAGCTAACTCACAAAGCTCATCTGAATAGTAGCAAAACCAAGATATTTCCATTTTCATCAAGTCAACCACTAGATGTTATAGGAAAATTCAATGCATCAATATCACACAAGAACATTGACATACCTGCCGATTTCCTTGTCGTGAAAACAAAAGAAATACCAATAATTGGTTGGAAAACTTGTCTTGAGCTTCAACTTCTTCAGAAAGTGACTGCAGTGAGCAACTGTGAAATTTCTGCACAGTTCCCAGACATATTTACAGGACTAGGCAAGCTGAAAGATCATTCAGTAAAACTTCATATTGATGAGACAGTCCTACCAATTGCGCAACGCTACAGAAGAATTACATTCCATATGCGAAAACAGTTAGAAAATTATCTCAAGAAAGAAGAAAGCATGGGTGTTATTGAAAAAGCTACAGGAGCAACACCATGGGTATCACCAATTGTCATTGTTCCTAAACCTAAAAGTCCAGACCAGATCCGTGTATGTGTTGACATGAGAGCACCTAATACAGCTATCAAACGAGAACGTCACAACATGCCAACTTTAGACGAACTCTCAACAACGCTTTCTGGATCAAAAATTTTCAGCAAACTAGACTTAAATCAAGGCTACAACCAAATCGAACTGGATGAAAAATCTAGATACATTACAACTTTTGCTACACACAAAGGTTTGTACAGATTCAAAAGACTAAGTTTTGGAGTAAACAGTGCTGCTGAGATTTTTCAGGAATCCATCCGACAAGCTTTAAATGGTCTAAATGGAGTTATCAACTTTAGTGATGACATCCTTGTATATGGACGAAACAAAGCAGATCATGACAGTAATCTTAAAAATGTATTTCAGAGACTGCGAGAGAAGAACTTGACCCTAAATGCAAATAAGTGCAAGTTTAGACAGGATTCAATAGAATTTCTTGGTCATATCTTCACTGCAGAAGGCATGAATCCATGTCCCAACAAACTTCAAGACATTATAAATATACAACCGCCAAAGACAATCAGTGAAGTGAGAAGTCTCATGGGCATGATGAACTTCTGTGGATCACGATTCGTTCCTGATTATGCTACATTAACTCATGATCTGAGACAGCTAACGCAGAAGAATAGTGTTTTCAAGTGGACAAGAAAACATGACAAGATACTTCAAACGTTGAAAGAAAAACTTAAAACCTCTTCAAATCTAGCCTACTTTGATCCATCAAAAGAGACTCAAATATTTGTAGATGCAAGTCCAGTTGGGATCTCCGCTATCTTAACACAGAGCATTCAAAATCAGCATCCCCAAACAGTTCAGTACGCTAGTAGAGCTCTCACACCAACTGAACAAAGATACTCTTAGACTGAGAGAGAAGCACCTGCAGTTACTTGGTCATGTGAACATTTTCATATTTATCTATATGGCTCTCCATTATTCACTATCTACACTGATCATAAGCCATTAGTTACACTTTTTGGAAATCCTAAGACTCAACTTCCAGCAAGAATTGAGAGATGGGTGATGAGATGCCAAGCTTACAACATGAAAATCAAGTACCAAATTGGTAAAGACAATCCTGCTGATTATATGAGTAGACATCCCGCTCATCATGCGCCAAGTACAAGGGAAGAGAAAATTGCTGAAGAATATATCCAGTACTTAACTGACAATGCTATACCTAAGGCTATGACCTTACAACAAGTTTCTGATGAGACTGCTAAAGATCCTACTTTGCAAGCCGTCATCAAATCACTTGAAACAGGACAATGGTACAGACATACCACATCTGTCCCAGTTGAAGAAGAAGAACTTTCTACTGAACCAACAGTCGACATCCCAGATGAGACTACAGTCGAGCCTGTCCCCGCAGCTGACGTCGATTTACCTAACCATCAATTACAGCGTCCCAGAAGAACTCGAAAGATGCCAGATCGGTATAAAGACTACCACATGAGCTAATTAATCACTACTCTATTAGTGAAAAGAAAAATCGAGCACGTTCATCGTTTTAATCGTTCGTTTCTCGATGGGCACCACAAAGATAACAACCAAGAATGCCCCAACGTTTTAACAAGACTAAAGCTCGTTAATGTCTTGTCGTCTTTATTTTTTTTAGATCTAATTGATCTTCAACGTTTGTGTAATGGTATGATAATGCCATTCAAGATAAATCGTTTCATCGAAAAGTGTTATACATAATCATTAAGAAGTAATGTTAAATCAGAAAGAAAAAAAAATATTTGTCTGTAAGGAAGATAAGTATGAAGACATAAATCAATCATTTTAAAGTCAGTAATATTAAAATATCATTTTAAGTGAATAACGTAAGATACAATAGTCTTCAATTAATCCCTAAAGAAACAGTTGGTTACTTTATCAAGAACCCCACACAAGTTTAAAAGACTTTTAATTTTGAGCATTAATTAAACTTAATATTATCAGAAATAACAATTGGACATTTTATCAAGAATAGACACCAAGTCCTAAATACATTAAGTTTAATTTTTATAAATGACATTTAGATAATGTATCTTATTTTGTATCTGAATTGTCACATCTTTGCTTAATTTTAAATTCTCCTCACTGCAAGGTATTAATATTAATCAAGAGTTCTTTAAGTTCATTCTATGTTAAACTTATATTTAAATCATCAATTGATATGATTTCATATCCAAGAAAAGGAGGAATGTAATAAGGTAAATAACTCTTGATGCTAGATTGTATGAAATGATTATTGTATGAGTTGTTGTTCTTAAATAGAAACAGGAAGTAATTAAATATGGAATCACAATGGCGAGTCTTGTTTACATCTTTACACTACTTGCTTGACATTTGCAAATTATATTGTTTACTAGCGTATCACCCGTCAAAAATGACGGAGGTTTTCAGCTGAAATCTATTTATTTTGAAAAAATGCACCTTTTTAGGGCGCCAACTAACTTGTCCTTGTTTGATTAATACTAAATATTAAACATTCTGAAATTCACACAAACGTATTTTATAATAGGAGTTGTAGGGTGCCTACGGCGTGCGCTTTATTTTTGTATTCTATAATTAACCATCATCAAATTCTCTTTTTACATTGTTCCCTTTTCCAAAATTAAAATATGAGCGAAAACAATGACGTCATATAATATTTTTTACAGCGCATCTTTAATTTGCACACCTTTTGATGCATTGGTGCCGTAATTTGGTTTTCCCTGCTTTCTAAAATTAGTAGCGCCAGGACAGACACTACTGACTTGCGTGACAATTGCAAATTATATAGTTTTACTAGCGTACACCCGTCAAAATTGACGGAAGTTTTCAGCTGAAATCTATTTATTTTATAAAAAATGAACTTTTTTTAGGGCGCCTGCGGCGCCGACCTTTTTCAAAAGCCCAACTAACTTGTCCTTGTTTGCTAAATACGAAATATTAAACTTTCTGAAATGTACACAAAGTATTTTATAATAGGGGTTGCAAGGCGCCTACGGCGCCCCCTTTGTTTTTTTATTTTAAAATTAACCATAATCAAATCCTCTTATTAAATTGATCCCTTTTCCAAAATTAAAATATGAGCGAAAACAATGACGTCATATAATTTTTTTTTACAGCTCATATTTAATTTGCACACCTTTTGATGCTTTGGTGCAGTAATTTGGTTTTCCCTGCTTTCTAAAATTAGTAGCGTCAGGACTGACTGACAGACACTACTTGCGTGAAAATTACAAATTATATTGTTTAATATTGCACATTTATTGATGTACTTGTAACAAATAGTTTAAACATTTCTTAATACTTAAAGACATAAATAAAAAGAACTTAAGTGCAATGAATACAAATTTAGCCCCACTTTAACTTGGTATAACAAGTTGGACAAATACCAAAGCTGACGTATACCGAGGTTCCACTATATATATATACTAGCGTACACCCGTCAAAAATGACTGAAGTTTTCAGCTGAAATGTATTTATTTTATATAAAATGAACTTTTTTTAGGGCGCCTACGGCACCGACCTTTTTCAAAAGCTCAACTAACTTGTCCTTGTTTGATAAATACGAAATATTAAACTTTCTGAAATGTACACAAAGTATTTTATAATAGGTGTTGCAGGGCGCCTGAGGCGCCCCGTTTATTTTTTGATTTTATAATTAACCACCATCTAATTCTCTTTTTACAATGTTCTCTTTTCTAAAATTGAAAATAAGAGCTAAATCAATGACGTCATATAATATTTTTTACAGCGCATCTTTAATTTGCACACCTTTTGGTGCATTGGTGCAGTAATTTGGTTTTCTCTGCTTTCTAAAATTAGTAGCGTCAGGGCAGACTTTCGTGACAATTTAAAATTATATAGTTTTATATATATATATATATATATATACATATATATATATATATATATATATATATATTAGGGCTGGTACTGATTAAAAATTTTTTTTTGATTAATCGAGAAAAAAATTAAATCGATTAATCATTTAATTTAGATTAATTATTATTTTTATAACGCATATATAGATCCCATTAACTTGCGATTCAATATTTCGTGAAATCGGTTAAGTGGTGGTAATTCCGTGGCTCCCAAATTTGTGATGTAACACATCAAATTGGTTCTGCTATGAAAAAAATAAGGAAAAAATAACTTTTTGTTTACGTATGCACTTCTAAATAAATAATAATAATACGAGGGAAAAGAATGTAAGTAACAAAAAATATAAATTATTGATAAATTGTGGAAAAAAAGAAATATTTCCTTAAATTTTAATCGAATATTAATCGATCAAATTAATTTTAATCGATTAATTTTTAATATATATATATGTATTTAAAACTATGTTGATAAAAAAAAATATATATAATAAATTTAAAAAAAAAGATACATTGTATGTAACATTAACAGTAACTATCTAAAATAGGGTTAATAAGCCACCAGAGAACACATGTGGCGGCCCAGCAAATATGATGAGAGTGGTTATCGTCGATCACGACGGACGAACAACAACTATCTAAATAACGACATGAAAAATAGTATTTCTAAATCCATACATAAAACAACATTTAGAAAGCCTTGGAAATTCCACTCCCACGCGCAGACCAAAGAAAACAAACAAATTTACACACATAAATGTCTTTTTCAGCCTGTGAGTCCCCCCAAGCCAATTTTTATTCATTACCCTCATCCTCGCGTAACGGCCAAATACTTTTTAGGATAGCTTAACCCTTTGTAACCCATTAGACACAAAACGTTCGATAAATTAGCATAAGCTGCCCGCCCTGAGTCAATGGCAGTGCAAGTTTCACCCTAGGCCACGTCTGGTAGTTACATTAAACAGGTCTGTTGATTTAGGATCTCAGTCCTCTAAAAATTTAACCTGACAGGGTGTGCGCGAGAGAGCGACTTATGGGCCCTGTAACAAAGAAACCGCAAGGGTAATGACTCTCTCACCAATGTTTCATTTGATTGCTCTATTCCTCGATAAAGAAAGTAGCTTGTGTATGGGTGTATGCATGAGGATGTACACAAAAAATCCCTTATATCTCAAATGATTTGAGATATAAGGGATTTTGTGTACGTTGTAAAACAGACGTGAGATTTGGAATTAATTAATTACCTTTCTAATTATTACTAATGTTATTTGCTGTATGTCATTCCATGTTCTAGTTTTTTTCTAAGTTTATGATTTAACTAATTGTGTTACTCTAGTCAATTTTGAACATTCTCCAGTAATAAATCTTACAAGTCTTCTGAATTTGTTCTAGTTTGTCTTTGTTTTCTTTGTCGGATGGGTCTCTATACAGAAGATACATATTCTACTACATGTCTCGCCAAAGTAAGGGAGCGTTTCAGTCTTACATTATACTAACATTAATAAAAAAAATATTTTCTAAAGCTAGCTTTTTTATTTGATTTTTTAATACTTATTTATTATGGGGATTCGATGATACTTTCTCATTAATTATTACTCCTAAGTATTTTGCATCTTAAATTTGATTAGTTTTTTTTTCCATAAATGAAATAAATTGCATTCATTTGTTTCTTTTCATTTGGGCGGAGGTTTAACATCCTGTCAACCAGAGACGATCTGATCCTTATATAATGAAGCGCCATTGACTAACAAGCGATGCCGCATTTTTTGTATCTCTTAATCAGCCTTAATCTAATTTAATCAAACGGCATTATAGACCTCAATGGAGTCCCCTTGCTTTCAGCTTAAATGAAACTCTTTTACATTGATGCAGATTGGTATTTTTTAGACAGTGGAAAAAAGATTATTAGGAATTGTGTGTGTTGTGTGTGTGTGTGTGTGTGTGTGTGAGAGAGAGAGAGAGAGAGAGAGAGAGAGAGAGTGTGTGTGTGGGGTGGGGAATGAGAGATATGGATAGAGAAAGAAAAGAGATAGATAGGGAGAGATAGAGATAAAGAGAGATAGAGATAGATGGATAGAGAGAGAGAGAGAGAGAGAGAGAGAAAGAGAGAGAGAGAGAGAGAGAGAGAGAGAGAGAGAGAGAGAGAGAGAGAGAGAGAGAGAGAATGAGAAGTGTGATGATAGACGTCTGAGAGATCGCGGGTAGAAATAAGTCGATTAACATCACCGTATTTAAGCACCAGTATCAGTGAAAAATATTTGCCATTTCCTATTAACCTGTGCAATGATTTCCTTTGAGATAACTTAACGTGGTAATTATTGACTGGCTGTCGCATCGCCGCTACGGCTTGTTATAAACAAACAGAGAACTTGAATCCTAACACTGTTTTATATAAGAGCTTTTTTTACGCAATAAAGAAATGAACTGCATTAGTCATTTATCTTGTTGATAATTGAGAAAGAAGTTCACATCTATCGAAATCCAAATGTCCGATGGAGATGCGCACAAGATATAATTTTTTTCCCATTGTCAGTACAAGTTTCTAGGTTCATTATGTCAAAAATTCTTGTTTTGCTAGTAAAGTGCATTTTAAGCACAAATACCTTCAAATGAAATCACTTTCTTAAAGTACAAATCTCCACCCATAGTTTGAAGCCGTTCAATATCTCTCATTCCCAGATCCGGGAAATATTCAATTTCACTGCCTCCAGCATCCAAAGCCTTGTATCCGATTAACGTTTTTTTTAAATTATTGCAGAGATTAACTAAACACAATTAAGGAAATTTGGAGTATGGTTGGTAGAGGTAAGGGCTTGTGGGAAAAAAACAACAACAAGAATTTGGTTTTAATTTCGAGGATAATTCTTCTTCTTCTAGCTTTAAGTAGACTTTCAAAATTAGTTGATCGTTTTTTTAAATAAATCTTTTCTGTATTTGGACATGTACAGGTTATTTTTCTTGGAAATTTTCATACTTAATTTATTATTTTTTTGAGCTAGAACTTACTTCAGTGGAAAACCCGTCTAGTGTCACGGTAACCTGCTATTTAGCAGTGAAATATGATATTTTTCAGCAAGGTCAACTTCATCGTCCTCCTCCTGCGGCTATCCTTGTGATGAACTTATTATTATTGAGGCAACCTTAAATACACACACATCTAGTTATATCTGAAGGTATTTCCAATGACCTCTCTAATGAACACAGAATAAAAACCGGGATAACCCCCACAGTGGGTGAGAGGCGACACGGTTTTCATGGTGGAGAAAGAGCAAAGAAAGGGCATTTCTTGTAAATGTTCAGGCCATGACACAGCGTGATAATTTTACACGCTTTTATTTTTATTGCACGCTTTTATTTAAGTCACACTGTTTGTATGTTGTATCCGTCCATCAATCCATCCATCCGTCAAATCTTGTAATTTGAAATTAATCCACTTCTGGTGGTCCTAGAGATCTAAAAAATTTACCACATATAGATCGTGGATGACAATGCATTGTAACAAAATTTCAGATCGATCGAATGTACCGTAATTAAATTAATGCATTTTTAGTTTTCAATTTATGTCTATATTATCGCTCAATTCAATGAACCACACCTCAATTCGCCATAGAGGGAATCAAGTAATTTTAATTTTTTGAAGTAAGAAGTGGATTGTAAAGAGTTTTTTACGACTATTGACAAGACGGTCAGAAATGCGCCCAGTTCTCTTTTCAACCTACACCCTTAACGAGACCACACACAGGCCAGCGGTGACTTATTATACAAAGTGAGCCGAGAAGCGAAGACGTCATGGCGATCATTTTAAAACTTCAGACGTTTTGACGCGGTTGTATTCACAATTACTGGTCAGTCGTTTTATCCTAATGAGACCTTTTTTCCGTGGACATTTTTAACGAACTTCTTCGTGGGAAAGCGATGGTCCGGCGTCAAAAAGTAATAAATAAACCAGTTTTTCCGGATGTTGGTGCACCGACTTAACCTCCTTACAAATCAAGAGGCGTGTGGCAAATTGAACGAGTCGGAACTTCGGCGTGGCGGTGTTAAGATGAAAGTGGACCCGGTTGCACAAGCAGAAAAACACGTTGATGCCATTAACATTTTAGGTCGGGACGAAGTAATTAAAAAAACAAACTTCGAACTCATTATTTGAAGAGGAATCGGTGAGGCAAAAGGCTAACGGTTCATAACTACCTTTAAATATATCGTGTTAAAAAATTGCTTTCGTGTTGTTATATTTGGTCAGGTCTTAATGTATCACCAATATTATATATCAAATATATAAATGCTATCTTTTTGCAGTATATAACTTCTCAATAATTCTGAGTGAGTTTGCCCCTCCTATTTTAAAAATACCCCCCCCCCGCCCCAAACACATGCTGTATTACGAAAGCTATCCAGCACTGCTCGCCTTTACCTATTGGAAAAATCCCAGTATTAATTTCGTTTAATCTTGAACGACGTCCTACTTTTGTAGGTAGTTCTATAAATAGCTGGATCTCTTGCTATTCGTCTCTCGGCTCAATACTCGTGCACTTATGTAAGACGACAATCACCGTCATCCTAATAGCGCTCCATCGACACATGATCTAAATTTAGAAACGTTTACTTCATTGAAGCAAAAATAAAAACCATACCGTTTCGCATGACATGACGTAATTTTCAGTTATGAAACAAGTCTTCCATTTAAAAAAAAATAGGAAAAAACCGCAAATAGTGACGTGGAATGCACGTTATGCAACGTTACATATTTTACCTTGAAATGAGATATCCACCGAATATTGGTTTAAAAAAAAACGTATCTCCCTTTATTCTCCTCCCCTACCCAGCCCTCACCACCAAACATATAAGACCTGCCTTAGGCGACATTTCAAACAAATTGAACCGATTCTTTCTTTTTTACTTCTTTGAAAAAATAAAATTGTTGATTTCATAGTAGTGCAAGTGTTATTGAGCTTATACTTTTTACTTTAAAAAAATAAAAAAAAATAAAAAATAATAAAAAAGCTAGGTTAATATTGATAACGTTTCATTTTATTTTTCAAAAATGATTTTTTCCTGGCTTTCGTATGACACTATAGTGCTATTTGATTTTAACTTTTAGATTTATGTACGACAGAACTAAACAAAACAAATCTACAAGTTGACGTGGATGCGTCTCGGGAATGTTATAAAATATTTTTTTTTATATGGAGTCGTTTGTAATCGAAGAGCTGATTTACTAGTCATGCATAGTGGCCAGGCGCGTCTACTCACATTGCCATCAGCATAAACCCACACAGGCTTCAACCTTAGTGTTCCTAAATAGCCGTTTAATGGAACGACTTTATTTTATTGTGGCCATTGGTTATGTGTGCAGCTATAAGATCTTGTGTGAATTTTCATAAAAAACAATGAAAACACACTTTTTTTTTACATCTGCTGTCTTTAATCTAAGAATAAAAATATTAAAACTGAGCTGAAAGAAATGTGCATTTAACAATTTTATACCAGATTTTTTAATGGATGCGTCGAAAGTTAGCGCTCTGAAATTTAAAAAAAAAGTTTAATTTAAACTCTTTGAAATTAAATAAATTTCCCGTAACGTTTCACTGCTCGAAATAAAACTTTTATCGTCACAGTTTTTTTTTCTCCCCAAAACAATAGTGGTTAGAATAAATAAATCTTCAAAAAAGAAAATTCTAACCTATATTTTAAAAATGCGTGGTTCAGAGGAACAATTTAAAAATTAAAAATTGCTTTAAATAACTTTAGTCCTTTTATTGTACAGTTCTGATGTAGTACGGTGTTCTGTTTCATACACTGGAAAGAAAGCAATTAACTGTTATTGAAAACCTTTTCAGAAAAATACCGTGATTAGCCAATTATTGCACGTCACCTTTTAGTTTTAAAGATAAAAAACAATTTTTGTGAAATAATAAAGTTCGAATTGGTCTCTTGGGTTAAAAAAATAATAAGAAATAAAAACGCGAATGAGTATTTAAACAAATTTTCAGCAAGGAATTTCCGATTTAAATCAAGGGAAATCATTCTAGATTACATTAAAAGTCTATTCAAATGAGAAATTTTGAAACCAAACACAATATGACGTCATATACCCTCACGCTCACGCTACAACACGCACAGAATGTGTCAATATAATGCGCACCACGCAACAATCTAACATAAGCATTCATAAAGCGGGAAAACCCCAATAACTATCATTCTAGATTACATTAAAAGTTATTTCAAATCAATAATTTTGAAACTAGACAAAACAATTGCTTTAAAAAATTGCTTCTAAAATTACGGGAGTCGAACTAATAACGTTTTTTGAAAAATTCCTGTTCCAACATTGTTCTAAATATTATTTGCTATTGTTCGAAGTTTGTTTCAATCCGATAGATGTTATGGTTGGCGAGAAATTGACAAAAGAATGATATTTTTTCGGGTTCTTAAATTTTTTTTAGTATTTTTTTTCCCCAGTAAATCCAGTAAACTTTTTTGGTATTTTTTTGGCCGTTGCACATGCTTGGGACCTCCTTAGCATATTTGCAAAAGACCCGAACCCTCTGTCTGGTATGGTTCAGGAGGAGTTGCATGTGCAAGCGTTACAGACATTTCGAAACTATAACGCAATTTTTCCAAGGGAAATTGCTTTAACCGTATTTCCTTTCTCTAAATACGCCATTTTTAGTGTTTTTTAAAAATTGATTAAACAATTGATCAAGTGAACACACAACTTATTTTGCAATTTGTCATCAGAAGCCAACCTCCCCTTTTTTTCTAAAAAAAACTTTAGTTGTTTGGTGTAGAAAAAACGAGAAAAAACAAAAATTAGAATACAGCCTTTCGCAACTGTCAGGCAATAAATGATAGATCCATTCCAAGCAAACTTGATGTTGTCTTCACCTCGTGATGTTGTGTCATGCAGTCCCGGGGCAAAGTGAAATGTATCAGATCCATTTGCAGCAACTGCAGTGATAATAACACTGCATGGAAACAAACGGGATTTGTTTAGGAAGGGATGGTTGTGGCGTAAAACGAGGCAAGAACCAGTAATATGGACGAACGGGATTATCTCTCATGGGTAATCTACTGATACTTTTAGTAGGAGTTGTGACAAGCAAATATCCTCATACAAAGATTTTTTTTTAGAAACAAACCTCAAATCATTAGTAATAATGTACTTTACCAGCAATACTATCTTTGGTTGAATTGAATAGTTAATCTTATTCTGCCTAGACGGAATGTTCTTAATAAATTTGTTTTGTGGTTTGGATACTATTTTTTAAGTTATTGTAGTTTTTAAGTGATTGAATTTTTTTTTATTCAGAATTTTATGTCGTCTACATTATTTCTACCCTACTCCCAGAGCGCTTTTCTCTGTTATTTCTCGCAACACAATAATAGATTTAATATTATAATGTTGTAAGTTGTAAACAACGCACTTAACCTTCACATTGTCAAAGAGTTGCAGTTTTTGTTTAAAGAGCTTCATAATCTATACATTTATTACCTTCTATGAAATTGAATTGATAAAATGGACAATTAACTAATAGCCTGTTCAACTTGACTTAGGCTCAGGGGCGGATTAAGACTGCACGGGGCCCCTGGCTGCAATTCAAACTGGGGCCCTATCCAGCCAGCGTCTCTTTAAATAAAATGATTGCTAGTAGCTAAATATAAGTCTGTTACTTGCTATTAAATAGTCCATTGGTTCCTTGCTCATTATTTGTCTGTACTACGGGATTGGATTCATCAAAACACTGAACACGAAGAAATAACTGTTTGCCGGTATCCTAAAATCGAGTGGAAAAAGATAATGTTTTAAAAAAAGACCAATGAAAAAATAATACATTCCACCGCTAGGAATGGAACCGGGAACCCCTTGCGCTACAGGCCATCACGCTGCCACAAGACCAGAAGATCCTGTAACATTTTGTAAATTTAAAAGATATAAATAGTATTTATTAATATTTTCTCTTATTGAGCGTATCAAATTAAGTTTTTCGATTACTAAGGCTATCGGGCCCGAATAGCGATAAGATTAATAGATAAGATTTCATTACTTTATTTAATTTTTGATTCTTTTACGGATGCAAGCAAACATTTGTCCACCTTTATTATAGAATATACTAAATTTGGAGGCCCCTAAATCATCGGGGGCCCATGGCTTTAGCCCGTTCAGCCCTCAATCCGCATTAGCATAGGCTCAGGATTTAAATTTTGTAATTTTGGAAAACAAAGTAAAAGTATTAAATAACTAGTTTTATGGCTTGTTGAACCTCGAATTTTAGCTTGAGAACACACGAGGCTGTACTTTATTCGTGTAATATTATCTGTCATTAAAGATTCAAATAAATAAAAGAAATTCAGGTTTTCAAAACTTGCTTTTCTGCATTAAAATTTAAACAGGTAAGCTTATTTTTATTTGATTTACAGAACATGGTAAAAGAAATTACTTCTAATAGAATACACCAATCATGCCCTAACCTAAATCATTCAAATGTATTCTCTGAAGTTAGTTTTCAGCAGACTATTAGCCTAAATTATTTATATTCATAAATATAATATGGGATCGTTGAAAAAAGATTCAAAAACACTTTCTGTTGAGGATAAGAAAGAAAAATGGTTTAAAAAGAAAAACATTTATTTCCATTTTGCTATGAAATTAAGAAATCATAAAAATATATGTATTTCCAGAGGTTTTGAAGTATATACTTCATATTACATTGACAATTTCATGTTAACTTATTTACCCCCCCCCCTCCCCCACTTAAAAAATAAATTATCTTTACGACTCAGCGAAAAACAAATTTTATTCTTAATCGAGACTACATAGAATTACATATGTAAAAATCATCTCTTTACTATTTGAACACGATCAGTTATATATCATAAGACAATCGCATTCATTAGCAGCTATGGTTAGCCAAAGATATGAATGTATGCAGCATTTAAAGCTAATCTAACAACGGATTTCACAGCTTGCGATGTCAAGCTAAATAAAACTGTTAACTAATACCCATTGAATTTGGACTATTGGGGTCCCACCCTTTAGAGTTCACGTTTTGCGTCACATAAGTTCGACATAAGAAGGCTTTTGGCGAAATCATCTCGCTTCGTCGTGTGACCAACTTTATGTGACCTACTCATCTGGTAGCATCACGCAATGGCCAGGAGCTCTTTCGATTTTGAGGCAAGCCACACAAAAAAAGAGTATTAATGGTAGAGTTTAAGTTGTGGTCTGAAGAGCATCATATCCCAACAGATCCCTGTTCTACTCAAATCTATCTAAACAAATTTTGGTTTCAATTATTAACCCGAACATTAACCTCGTTTGGTATAATCAAGAGAAATTAGAACATTTGCTGACCGCCCTCAATGTGAGACCCCCCCAACCCCCCCCCCAAACCCAAAATAGGGATATCCCAATATACGCCATGACTGGTAGACCCATAAGAGACCTTTAGCTCGGCGCCAAGAAAAAAAAAGCGCATAAATTTAGTGTTAAAATTTGTTTTGAGCTATTCTCTTAATTTTTTTTGTCTTCGTTCCCAGGTATCCCGATGGCTATGACGTCAGCATGGGCCCATAAGTGGATCTGGGGGGACGCAATGTGCGACTTCGAGGCATTCCTTGTTTACTTCCTCGGACTAGCATCCATGTACGTGCTGATGGCCATCGCCTTCGACCGTTACATCGCCATCAGCAAGCCGCTGCTGGGCACGAAGATTACCAAGCCCATAGCCTACGTATCGTGCGGTGAGTCAGTACCAGCCACTAATGGGTGAACTTATGGTCGGTATACAACAGCGTGTTGAAAGTAATCGGGCTTAGATTTTCATCGTGATTTTCTAACAATTAGTGATGAGACATTATGATGCGATCTCAGAGTTTGTAGATGAAGAAGCGATGTCTCAAAAATATCTGCAATAAATACAAGTTTGAGTATGAATAAAACAGAAGTTGGCCAGTTTCTGTCAGACCAATCACAATCCAATAGCATTTTTAAAAATATATTCACCGTTTACAGCAGAGTTCCAAGTTAAAGCTCATTGTAAGTAAACAAACCTGATAAATAATAATTCACAACTCATCTCAAATGCCATATTTAACTTAAATTCAATTTTCCCCTCCCGCCTCACATATTGATTTATATTTCACGTTGAAAAAAATAACATGAAAACATTATTCATATCCATCTGAGAATTATGATCTGAAATTGTTTAAAATTCAAACCATAAAAATATAGTATTTTTAGTATTCTTATTTGTTTTAATTATTATCTTAGAGTTACAATATCATTCTTAAAGAATAAACCGTTAACGATTTTACGTTCTAACTCTCTCTTAGCTGCCATGTATTTCCTGGGATTTATCTGGGCCATTCCACCAGCATTCGGCTGGAACGAGTACGCCCTCGAGGGTGCTGGCATCTCCTGCAGTGTGGTGTGGGAGAACCCGGACCCCGTCTACATGAGCTACATCTGGGCCATCTTCGTGTTTTGTTTCATAATTCCACTCGGCGTCATGATCTATTCCTACTGGGGAGTCCTGGCCACGGTGAGTGCATTGGGCACCTGAAGAAAGTCTCTTGGAATCATAATGTCTTTTTACCGTTGAGATCTGGCTATGACTGGTAATTAGTTGATAACAGTTACGTAGGTTATTATTGGCTTGGGTACTATTGATGGCACGCGGATGTGTTATCTTGTATCAAGTTATAAAGCTGGTGAGAAATACCAGTCTTAATTTTTAAAAAAAACACAAAAAACTTTATCTAAAGATTTTATCAGCCATTCGGAACAAATTTGATTATTGAATTCGACAACGGTGAATATTTCTTTTATGTGCGGTTAACATGGGTATTATTCTTCCGGCGTTGTTAAAACATCATGGATAATGTTCAATACGTTCCATTAAGATGGAACAAACATCTTATATTTATACGCCCCTTAGGACTTAGGAGACACATCCGAAGTGATGTTTCATATATTTCTTGACGACAGATGTTTATCTTATCTTATCTATACAGACGCTCCTTCTATGCAGAAGATAATTGCGTCCAAAGACCATGACAGATGATCTGTTGGCAAGTGATGCAGCGTTCATAGGCCACTGCTTTGTGGGTTCCACGCATTACCCAGCCGCCTAACTAGCGTGAGGTACCCATTCGGAGCTGAGTGACTCAGGGATGCCCTAGGCCCCGGGAACAAATACTTGCCTTCACATGGATTCGGATCCATGACCCTCAGTACGCCAGTCGAGCGCGCTGCCACTCGACCACCGAGTCAGATGTTTAATACTGGCGAGTCTATATAGCAAATCTTTGTTAAAAGCAACACCGTTGATTTTAAATTATTATAATAAAATACAATAAAATAAGCTACATTGTGTAGTTAACAACGATTGACAATTGGGAACCTAGTCAAAAATTAAACGCTAATGAACGTAATTTCAGCTTTAGTTTAGCTTGGGAGCCGCAGACCGGATGTATCCAATATTTTTACCTGTCCCCTAAAATAGAGGTCACGCTTCTTGGCTATGAATGCCTCCACTCAATATGGGGAAGGGGGGTGGGGGTGGCAACGGTACATCACCCATGGCAGACAACCTAAACCCAAATTAGTCTTCGTACTCATTTACCGTGATAAAGTTAATGCAGTATATCATTTATGGACTGTCCTAGTTTAAATATCAACTGAATTTAAAGAGATGAAATCAAATAGTGCATAGCCATACATTCTTGCGGGCTTAGCACAGTCCCTGGACAATTTGTAGTCGAAATGAAAGAAGGCTTATGGTTTTTCTTTTATAAAATAATACCTTGCGCGGTATTTATCCCGATTTTATGGCATTTTTTTTTACATTAGGTACCACCTGTGCCGCCCTCTTTTCTTCTTTTTGCGGTTTTCTACTTCCAAGTAGAAAACCGCAACCTGGAGCAAGTTAACAACTTTGTATACCTTGGGAGTGTGGTCAGTGTAGCAGGGGGAACAGATGAGGACATCGAACGAAGAATAAATTTGGCGCGACAGGCTTTTGCCAATCTGAAACAGGTCTGGAGATCTACACACATCTCTGTCAAAACAAAAGTAAGGATCTTTAACACCAATGTTAAAACGGTCCTACTTTATGGATCCGAAACATGGCGGACGACAGAGACAGCAAAAAATAGACTCCAGACCTTTGTTAACAGATGCCTTAGAAATATTCTGAAAATAAAATGGTTCGATAAGGTCGAAAACTCCAAGCTGTGGGAGAGGTGTGGACAAAGAACAGTAGAACAACAAATCATGGAAAGAAAGTGGAGATGGATTGGACACACCCTCAGGAAAGATAACAGCAGGGCTAGGCAGGCCTTAGATTGGAACCCCCAGGGCAAGCGACAACGAGGAAGACCCAAGCGTACATGGAGACGGAGCATGTTGGACGAGGCTGGAAGGACTGGGAAGAGCTGGGAAGAACTGAAGCGACTGGCAAGGGACCGTGTAGAGTGGCGAGCTTTGACAGAGGCCCTATGTTCCACAAGGAACTCAAAGGACAAATGATGATGATGATGTGCCGCCCACCACGACCACACTCAACAGCTAAGACAATAGGAAAATTAGTTGCCAGCATGTGGAGAGAACCGCTACCCCCGTCCCATGAAATGGATATGGCAATTAAATTGTTTTTTTTGGGACCCATTAGGTTATCACAAGGGAAGGCCAACTGTTAGACCCCAGCCACCCGAATTTATTTCTTCTCTTGGTCCAGCCACGGCTTCTCATATATTATACAATTGAAACGAAACGATTCACTTAGAAATTTTAATCTGATTGAATCTATATATTCACAGTTGAGGAACTTGAATAAAAACTCTGTGTGGGACATGAACAGCCGTGTGGCGAAGAAAAATTTAGCCATCGAGCGGAAAATGTTCAAAACTGCTGTGCTTATTGTTGGTGAGAATTGATAACTTTATTTATACTTTTCCATTATTGAAAACATGTTTATTTGTCAATTATTTTTTTTTATATTAATATTGCATAGTATTGCTCATATTCGTTTGTATATTTAAAAAAACACATATTACTTCTTTTCGCAAGCCAAACAGGCCCATATGTATCCCGTCTATAGCCGGAAACCAGCTAAGATAAAAATAGCAGTATACCAACAATAACTCTAACAATAAATACGCTATATAGTACCAAAAAACGGGGGGGGAGAATATTTGGAAAACATCCTCATATTGAAAAATAGTCACTTTTAAAATATAACACAATTTAATATCAATGTATGTTTAAACGAATCGCAGCTTCCGGCACTAATTTACAGTTTAGGCATACATAACCGCATTTGTATGTAATTCAAATTATGTTTTGAGTGTGGTCTATGGAAAGCAGTGACAATATCAAAGCATGGTGAGAACTAGTGTTAGAACAGATGTACAAATGTAGATTTCTCCACCCCCCCCCCACACACACACATAAAAACTACCCATTCGCCCAAAGCCACTCGTAAAAAAATCGAAATGATTCCATAATCACTATTGCTCTTTATTTAACCTCTTTTTAAATCCCTTATATTAACTTCGAGGCCGTCTCTCTCTCTCTCTCTGTCTTGGGCTCGGCGGGCGGGCGGAAAAACAGAAGTCAAAAATGACCCACTTCCCATGATCCGATCGATATGAAATTTGGCACACGGACCCGTCTGACCTAACAATGCATCGTATCAAAATTTCAGATCGATCGAATGTACCGTAATTAAATTAATGCATTTTTAGTTTATCCTTATATGAGGTATGTAATTCAAAATTCACTGTTTGTTATTGTTTTTTTTCTTCCAGTTTCACGTGAGTTTGAGTTGACGCCGACCGTCGTGTTGACGCCGACCGTCGTGCCGACACCCCCTCACATCCCACCCCCATTTATTAAAGACAAGGGACATCACTCGGTGTCAGTCTGTAAATGTTTGAAAATAATCAATACTGTTAGTTATGTCTCATATATAAGGGATTTATAGTCAAAAACTTTGTTTTTACGGGTTTGTTTTATTAAATCCCTTATATTAACTTCGCGGCCGTCTCTCTCTCTCTGTCTTGGGCTCGGCGGGCGGAAAAACAGAAGTCAAAAATGACCCACTTCCCATGATCCGATCTAACTGAAATTTGGCACACGGACCCGTCTGACCTAACAATGCATCGTATCAAAATTTCAGATCGATCGAACGTACTGTAATTAAATTAATGCATTTTTAGTTTATCCTTATATGAGGTATGTAATTAGAATTCACGGTTTGTTATTGTTTTTTTGCCACGTGAAATTTTGAGCTGACGCATTGAGGCGACCCAACGAAGCGACGGGCGCTTTTGTTTACATTTTACGTGTCACTCTGAGCTCGGTCAAGCGAATCGGTGACCAGACTTTTCCCCTCCCCCCCACCCACCCCTCACTCACCCCTCCCCTCCCCCCACTAGAGTTATGATGCAAAGTTGAGTTAAGACAGATTCAGTCTGTAAATGTTGGGGGTGGGTGGGTGGGGGGAGAGGGGAAAAGTCTGGTCACCGATTCGCTTGACCGAGCTCAGAGTGACACGTAAAATGTAAACAAAAGCGCCCGTCGCTTAGTTGGGTCGCCTCAATGCGTCAGCTCAAAATTTCACGTGGGAAAAAAACAATAACAGACCGTGAATTTAAATTACATACCTCATATAAGGATAAACTAAAAATGCATTAATTTAATTACGGTACGTTCGATCGATCTGAAATTTTGATACGATGCATTGTTAGGTTAGACGGGTCCGTGTGCCAAATGTCAGTTCGATCGGATCACGGGAAGTGGGTCATTTGTGACTTTTGTTTTTCCGCCCGCCGAACCCATGAGAGAGATGATGAGAGAGAGACAGACAGAGACGGCCGCGAAGTTAATATAAGGGATTTAAAAAACAAACCCGTAAAAACAAAGTTTTTGACTATAAATCCCTTATATATGAGACATAACTAACAGTAGTGATTATTTTTAAACATTTACAGACTGACACTGAGTGATGTCCCTTGTCTTTAATAAATGGGGGTGGGATGTGAGGGGGTGTCGGCACGACGGTCGTCGTCAACACGACGGTCGGCGTCAACTCAAACTCACGTGGAACTGGATTTTTAAAAAAAATAACAAACAGTGAATTTTGAATTACATACCTCATATAAGGATAAACTAAAAATGCATTAATTTAATTATGGTACGTTCGATCGATCTGAAATTTTGATACGATGCATTGTTAGGTTCGACGGGTCCGTGTGCCAAATTTCAGTTTGATCGGATCATGGGAAGTGGGTCATTTTTTACTTCTGTTTTCCGCCCGCCGAGCCCAAGACAGACAGACAGAGAGAGAGAGAGAGAGACGCCGGTGAAGTTAATATAAGGGATTTAATAATGACCCACTTCCCATGTTTGGTATAAAAATTAAAGATTTCTAATTTAGAAGGCAAAAGAGAGATCTATAAGTGAGAGAATGAGTGAGGCGCATATGTTAAACCTCATTAGCTCCCGCCCCACGTTTTAGTCATATTAATTCGAAGTACTTGAACTAATAAGTTGAAATTATTTTATTCTTTTTAGTCCGCTTATAAAAACGTGGTTTTTAAAAATCTTTTTTTTACTTCTATTTATTCTTTGTCACTGTCCCTTTCGTTCATTCTCATTCTCTTTCTCGATCTCTGTCTTCTTCTCGCTCACTAGGTCAATGTCTTCTCTTTTATTCTCTTGCTTTTCATTTCATTTTTTTTTCACGCTCTAGTTCTATTTTTTCTCTCGCTCTGACCATCTCTCTCTCGGTCTCGCTCTCTCATTTTCGCTTTTTATGCAATTTTTACAATAACACAAAGTTAACAGTAACTTAACGCCTAATGTGTCCTGTTTCTTAGTTAAAAAAATATTTCAATAATAAGATAAAATATCTGCGCCTAGGGGAATTCGCCCGATGACGTCATCGAAAGAACAAGTCAACGGCATCTCGTGACCACACGTCTCCACCATTCGCTAGATTTTCAACAATTTAATCTAATTGACCCAATGACAAAATGGGAACGGCTGTCAAAAATTCACGTTCAAATCATTTCGAATAATTTTATTTTAAGTTCATTTCTTCAGAAAATGTTTTAAATTAAATATGTGCCGCGTTTTTTTCATTTAAGAGTTTAACAATTTACATTTTTTTTTATTTTGTTGGGAAAATTGGGAGGATGTCTTATTCAACCAACTAAAAAAAATGTCAAAGTTATTAAAGTTGACAAAAAGTCGCTGTTTTAGATATTTGTACTGAATATCAAACAGAAAGTAGAGCTTGAAACTACATTATAGTTTTAGTTGTCATGCGACATTTATTTTTAGACACCTTCATCATGTAATGAGTGAAAGAAACATGTATACAATATAAAAAAAAATAAAAACATGTAAAAAAAAACCACAAAGTTTTTAATTATGAATCTTTTATATACGAGACATAACTAAAAGAATGTTCATTATAATACGCAGCGCAAGACAATCCAAAAATAATTTTTTTTCGTTTTGTCTCGTAAAACATGTTTAATATAATGCGCACCGATCGGGAATATATCTTTAAAAAAGTATCGTTAATATATAAGCACCGCAATGCGTGACAAGACAATATTAAAAAAAGGTTTTTTCAATATAATACGCACCGCGACACTAACACACAAATTAACATGCTATAGAGATAACTAGAGATAATGTAAAAATTCATTAATTTAATAACAGTACACTCGATCGATCTGAAATTTTGATATATCATTTTTTTATCATTACCACTAGTCTGCCTAGGACAGGTAAAAAGAATGAGCCTGGGTTGTATCCCACAAGAACCTCCTATATGGTGAACTGGCATCTGCAAAGAGGAAGACAGGTCGCCCACGTCTCCGATTTAAAGATGTCTGCCAGAGAGACTTGAATAAACACAATTGACGGGAAATGCAAAGCAAAAGACCTATCTACGTGGCGCACAGTTGTAAAAGAGGGCGTCATAGTAGCTGAGGAGCGAAGAATGGAGGAGGCTACAGACAGAAGAGCTAGGAGAAAGGCCAAAATATTTGGAAGCACGGAATTCGTGTGCAAAAGCTGTGGAAAAGACTCCCACTCAAGGTTAGGACTGCTCAGCCGCACGAGGAAATGCAACCCAATCCAAAGGTGATGCACCATCGTCTCGCGAGACGGAAGGATGCCGACGAGTCTGCCTGCAACATTTCAGCTCACCAGCATATGGGGAAGTGGGTTAAAAATCGATCCAAAGTTTTTTCGGCAAGGAAGCAAGCAGACACCACGAGCTAATATAAATGATTTAAAAACCATAAAAAACAAAGTATTTGACTAAAAATCCATTATATATGAGAACATAACTAAAAGCATGTTCAATATAATATGCACCGCGCGTAATACGCAACGCGCGACAGACAGATAAACATTTACATGCTACATAGAGATACATAGAGATAATCTAAAAATTAATTAATTTAAATACAATACATTTGATCGATGTGAAATTTTGATAGATCATTTTTATCGTCGCGACGAGTCTGCCTGCAAAACTTCAGCTCAGTAGGACACCGGGAAATGGGTTGAAAATCGATCCAAGGTTTTTACGCCAGACAGACAAGCAGATGCTACGAGTTAATATAAAGGATTTAGTGAGGATTTCAAGACTTTTTGATGCACTGTTGCCAAAACGAATTGCCCTACCTACACAGCGGAAAACAAAGCCTTATGAAAATTGAGTTTCGCGGTGTTCCTGGACCCCTTCTCCCCAAATTTGTCACAGGTTAAGAACACATATTGTTCTCAATTAAGCTACATACACATGCCGTCTATTTGAGAGAAGTTTTTTTTTAAATTATGGTCCAGACTCGGATTAACGCCGTGTGTTCCGATCCTCACAGCCTCGATCTGGTTTTCGTTTCAGTGAGTTTCTGGGTGTGCTGGATGCCCTACACCATCGTCTCCTTCATCTCCGCCTTTGTCGGAAGCGAGATTCTACCTCCGCTGCTGGCCACGATACCACCGGTCATAGCTAAATGTCAAGGTGAGTCTGACAGGGCTGCCTGGAAAATGGGATCGGGCTTGGGGTCGGATGGGGTGTGGGTTCATTTTTTAAAAAAAAATGTTAAAAAATAATAAACAGATGATTGGATTTCTTCTATACATGATATAATCTTGACGTAAAGCTTTTTGAATAATTATATTATATTACTTATATTATATTTCACCATCACATGTTTGTGTTATTTCAGAATGCTCACATCGTCACATTTAAATGTCATGTAGTGTTAAACGGCTACTAAAAACCTTTTTTTTAAAATTAATTATAAAAAAAACCCAGCTCTTATTATTTGCTATTATATCTACGTTTATTGCTTTATAGGCCGACAGCTCGTGTAAACGTCAGAGAAACCTTGGGGGTTGGGGTGGGGTGGGGACGCAGAGTTACTTTGTATGTACATCTGTTCTAAAGAGGTCTGGTCATTTTATATTTTATTGCATTTTAATTATTTATATTATTTTTTTTAATGTCGCTGGCGTGGAATTTGTTTCATGGCCGTTCGCCATTAACATAATTTTAAATATGGTCAAAACAAGACTTAAATAATGACATGCTGTTAGCATAACTTGGCCCTTAAGCTCACAGGAAATGAAGTTTGCATTTAAATGTAATTGCGGGGATATTATATTTTTAAACGACTTTTTCTTTCTCCGTTAACTGATCTGGTGCACATAAATCCAAAAAAATTTACAAATGAAATTAAGCTAAATAAATATTTTTTAATTTTTAGAAAGGATGTGGGTGTATCTGCATATAGATGGGTATTTGTGTTGCGACAAGACACGTGACTTCCTGACTTCCATTTTCGTGTTGAATTTAATATTAACATAATCCGTGACCTTCCTAAAAGACCCGCTATAAAATGCAGTGGGTAGTTTGTGCAGCAAATCATTGTAACATTCCACTAAGAGACGTGAAGAAAAACTTTTATAGCCGTGCGTTAAACCAAGCATCGTATATAAAACAAATAAATGATATTCAAAACTCCCAATTTCCATCGGAAACCGAAAATAAATTAAATGACTGGAGAGGAAATATGAAATACGGGGACTCTCAGCTTTACAATTAAAAAAAAATTCTAAATAATTTCGATACAGAATTTTAAAACTTTTAGTGAGCTGGTAATATGCATATATTGTCTGTTATTATGATTTAAAAAAAAACAATTCACAAAATTACTAAAATAAATAATAAAACTTGAAAGAAAAACATCAACAATTTTTCATTAACTTTTTGTCTACAGTTGTTAAAAATTCATTTAAATAAAATTAGCCTCGTATTTAAAAAAAAACACAAAAACTGTTAAGTCTGTTATCTTAAAAATTCAAGACAAGGAAAGCATATCTAGATTTAGGTTTTTCTTAATACTTCGCCCTGAATTTTGAAAACCTCACATACAGAGAAACTTGGCCAACTTCTGGGGTCAACTTCATCTGACGACATGCACTCTTTAGATTCATTTACTTATTTCAAGAGTTCCGAGAACCTGGTCAGTACTGATGCTGTCAATCGTCTGTAGGACTTCACAAATATTACCGCGCGTGACTCAGCCTCCTGAATCCGAAGACTTGGTTATTTATTTTTTTCCAATCATTTGTTCTTTAGTTTTAAGAGCGTTGATTTGTAGGTAAATGGATAACTTAAATGTTACAGTATACACAATTATGTTCATAAAAAAATGAAGATAAATAAAAAAATATAAATATTAGAATTAGGTTCAATGTGTTCCACCCAGTTTGTGATAAAAATTGTTCATGAGATCTAAATATCTTTAGAACCTCTGATTAAGAGACATGACCCAGGTCATGCTATTGATTCCGCTTGATCCGTTTAGAGTCACTACATAATAGCTCGTGTCGGAAGTAAAGGTCATACACATAAATATGACGTAACGACCGGTTAAAAGCTGTACAGTGATTCTCAAGCTTTGTACGACGTTATCAACTCTGGCTGCCGTATTCGTCCCCCTAGTGTATTAAACTAATGCTAAAATAAATTACCTTGGTTTTTAGTAAAATGTATACGAGATACAATTAAAAGCGTTTAAATATTCTTGAAAATTGAACAAATACCACTGTTTATACATATCGAAGGCTTTGCTGTAGTACTACATAATATTAAAATGAAATTTTATTCTAAGCAATATACATTGCTAAAAGAGACTCACAAACATGTTTTTGATGTGAAAAATAAGTACCATTCATTGCCATTATAAAACCGAATTAAAATAGCTCAGTACAATGAAATATTATTGAAATACATGAAACTAATCTCTAATGGGTTGTTTTTTTTATTGTGCGTTTAAATAAAGCTACACAGAACAGCGATGTTGATAAAAAAATAAACCATACGGATAAAGATTGGGATTCCACTCTTTTAAAATGTCCATACATTTTTTGTCGCCAAATATTTGCAAAAATTCCATGTAGAAAAATCGCAAGCCTTGTCTTCTCAATAATATTGTTAGGTCAAAAGGAGTTGTTACCTGTGCTGCGTCCGTTTTTGACAAGTGTAAAAATCTTTCAATGTAGTCTATTCCTCAGAGAGAATTGTTCAGATCTCAATGATGTTTGCTTATGGCCTGTGTAAATGCTTGAGATCAAATACGTTTTATTTATATTATCGTATTTGTAGTTTTAAAAAAAAATATGTTTTGGAAAAATATTCAACAGCGCTCCAAAAGTACGATAGATGTTATTTCCTTTGAGCAAGAGAGGGTCGGCATCGGCCATTTTGAGAACATTAGTGAATGAGATTGGAAAACCTTTACAAACTGGGTCAACCATTCCGATTATATAGCCGTACCTCAATCGCTGAGAAGTCCTATTAAGTCAGGTTTTACCAAGAGCTTGATTAACTGTGCAATAGTTTTTTTTTGTTTTTTTTTAATTTTTTTTTACTGGCGATTTTTATTTTCCAGTTAAATAGTTTTTTCTCAATCACATCTAGCAACTTTAATTAGCTGGAGGGATGAATGCGAAAAACGTTTCATAAAAACGTTTTTCTAAGGGTACCTAATAGAAATATTATTTTTGAATACCTCCTCATAGAAAGTCGTTTAATCGAGGTGATATAATTTAAGCACGTATAAATTGGTTCTGAAGTTTAAAAAAAAACACACACAAAAAAACGTAAAAATTGCTTTAAAATGAGATGAAGGGGTCGGTGGCGGAGCTAGAATCAGCGCAGAACGGAATTGTGGGTGGGGTTGGGGGGCTGAAGGTTTACCCAAGAAAACAAAATTGTCCTGTAGATCAACGAAGTCTAAACAAATGTGAAACAATTTTTTTTCACGGGGTGCCCTCCCTTGTTCTAACGCTAACTGATAGCAGTGTAACACGATTGAAAGGGGAGAAAATAAGTTAATGAGATGGAGAGAAATTTGGAGAGGTATGGAAGAAACGTAACGTAATATTGTTGTCCTTTTGACATCAATAATTAAGCCAAGCGTGAATTGTAATAATTTTTTAAAGACTTGAGCAGAAGAAAAGAATAGGAATATGATATTTTATGGAACAGAGAGATATTGTTTAGAGATTGAAGAAGGTAATCGATAACAAGAGAAGTCTGCTTTTTACAAAATGTGAACAGCGCTTCCATTAGTGACAACTCCTCCCCCTATCACAACGCTCATGACATTTATGATGCAAGTCCAACCATACCAGAGTTTGTTCACATTAACACACAAACCTTCCTTCATGTCCAGCTAGGGAAGCACTTTTGTCTCTTGTCTATAATTTAAAACTGGTCCATTCCAGAGATTGGATAAGGTTTTATCTACGCTAATAGAACCGTTATCTTTTATTGGAGTGCTTTCCCATTAAAATGTCGGTCTCTGATGTTTTGGTGACCAGTTTCTTCTGGGTCAAAAATTATTTATTTATGTGTTCGATATAAACTTTGGTTTGTGAATGTACCTTTAAGATTACTAATGGTAGATATTTAAAAAAAAATTCTTTCAGACAATACCATTTTCACGAGCAAATTATATGAATACAAAAAAAAATGAATGTAAAGATTTATTAATGTAAATGCATATATGTAAAGGTTTCGTCAAAAGACTTTATTAGTACAACTAAATAACAGAAACGTTTTAAAATAAAATTTACAGTACATAATGCCTATTTAATCATGGTAAAACTAATTATGCAGGGTACTAAAACAGAGAGATGAAAAGAAGAAATATTGGCACAAGCACTTAACATAACCGCAGTTTAGGATAAGATTTTCACACAAGTATTTCAATTATCTCAGATCTTGTTGTCAGATTGCTTCCTCTCATCTCCACACCTCCACACCCCCCCCCAAAAAAAAATATAAAAATCCTTTTTGCTGGGTTCATCTGGGTTCAACACACTTGTAGACAACTTGTAGTTCATAACACGCGTGATTGTCCCATGTAAATGATGATCTAAACCAGTGCTTCTCAAAGTGGTGGTCCGCGGACAAGTGACGGTCCGTGGGCCTTCCGCTACCGGTACGCAGAAGTTATCAAGAAAGGACAGAAAAATATAACTATAATCCTCCATTTGCAACCATTTATACTAACTCTATAGATTATGTCAATTTTTCGGCAATAAGCAAATAAAAAACAAAAAAAACAAACAACAAATAAAATAAATAACATTTCGCTACCACATCAGTACAGGGAAAATAGTTCACCGGTCCCTGGCGCAATGGAAAAAATTATGCCGGTCCGTGATACTAAAAAGTTTGAGAAGCACTGATCTATACAATACGTGTCAAAGATGAGACCTGGAGTAAAATTATATCCGGTCAGAGAGATAATTTTTATAACAAAGTAATTTTAATGGTCCTGCGATATAAATTGCAACTCAAATTCTTTAATAAGCAGCCTTTCTTAACGAAATGCGACTTCACGAGTGTAACACGAGTGCGTTCTCGTTTCGATTAGAATAAGCGAAAATAAATTTTTTGGAGCGATTGAATGTTCGTCACCTAGTAACGTTAAGTTGCTTGTTTTGGATTCGTGCTTATAAAATGAGCTTACAGTAGTGCCAGGATATATTAACACATATACACTTTCTCTTGCTCGAGTGATCAGAAAAATTGCAACTTTGGATTCATTTTATGTTCTCATCAATAATCTTGATTGATCTTGAACGTACTAGAAATTAAAACAACCTAGTACTCCAGGTCATCTTAGCTTTACTTTTCCGAATAAGAGTTATCCTCTTAGGAGGACTCCGAATAGCTTTTATCATTTTTGACAACAAAATAAATAAAAGCTATTTGAACCAAAACTGTTTAATTATCAGCTAATTGAACCAGTGAACTTACGATCAAAGTACTGTTAATAATACAACACTAGGTCAGGGCTTCTTAGAGATGTTCAACAAAACGTGATCAAATAGAGGTTTGATGGAAAAGGCGTAGAAGTCTTCCGACTTTGATCTAAATTCAATCACGCCCACCGTGAACTCTTACGTGTCAACTTCATGCACGAACCCCGCACCTCCAAACCAGCTTCCAACATCCTGGATGCGCTTCTAACTTAAGGCAAAATTTCAATTGCGTCGCGGCCTCCCCTTGTCTTAATTTATCCGACATACAAGCTCCGGTTAATTTCCTGTAGAGTGAATTGCGAGGTAACGATTGAAACGAGCTGTCTTAAGTGTCTTAAATGCAGCCACCACTCAGGGACAACAGACGCCAGTGACCTAGAGGGTGCATCCCATTAATTTTTAATCACACGACTGACCTATGACAAAGGAACATAACGCAGCGGATAATGGGGTTTAGAATTACATGGATTTACTTCCCATTTTTACAAACTTCTTAATAAGGACTAGTCAGTGCAAGAAAATCATTCACAATTCTCTATGCAATGTGTTAGTCTATTACCACAATTGTTTTTTTTTGTTGTTTTTTTTACATCTTAAAATCTGCTTTGAGTAAGGTTCGCCTAAAAAAACAAAACAATCTGCAACAAAAGGGGTCTAATGTAAAATATTTCATATTATTTCATTGAAGTTTATATATTGGCGTGATTAATCTGGTGCGCAAAATAGGTTGTTAAATAGAAATAGACTATAGTTTATTTGGTCGGTAAAAACGTATTAGGAAGCATAGAAAGGGGGCATATCACAAAATTGGATTCTAAAAATCGGCAACACGATATCTAGCAACTTTTAAAATATACTTTTATTTATATATTTTAGTAATCATTCTCACTTCTCAATGGTAAGACTATATTTATAGTTCTATCACGTAGAAGCCAATTTTATTTTGTTATTTAAAAAAAAACTATTTAAAATATACTTTGAACAAACTCGTTTTTAATTAATTGTTTTTAGTCTGTAATGGAAGGAAATGATAGCCCAACAATGTTCCAGAGTAGAAAAATATCCAATTCGTCAGTCAAGAAGTAACAGGATTTTAAAGCGATTTTAATGGTTTGGTAAACCTCAGAGGAATATCGATAGCAAGGCCTAAGATAAGGTCCCGCCCCTCACCTAGCCTTCAGTAAACCTGATTTAATGAGAAGCCTCGCCTATCACCTAGCCATTAAACAAACCAGACCATTGCACGCACTGACTCTTAGATTGCCAACATTGATCGGAGTTATGGGGCAGGCACTTTGGGGCTGAGAAAGGAGTTTAATTAAAAGAAAATGTTGAAATAAAACGTTATGGTAAATTCGATTTGAGGGGGAAATAATAACTGTATGTATGTATGAAAACTGGACACACATAGATATAACTAGATATAACTGGTCCTATGTGCGTCGGAGATCCTGTAAAGAGATTTGTGAGCAAAATAGGCGCACAATGGAGCCTAAAAGCTGTTCGCAAGAGTACTCGAACATGTGCGGAAATGCATGATGACCCATTCGGGCGAAGTCATTGAGATTCCTATAAACCTAGCGTTGACTGAGTTCCCAATGAAAATAAAATAAGACAAGATAATCACAAAACGTGTGTTTAGTAATGTAATTGTAATAGAAGAAGGTATTTTTGTTTATTTATAATTAAAGTACACGCGAACACATATAGACACACACACTTCATGACATGATAAATTATCTTAGCTTCCAAAGTAAAATGTTTACGCCGGCTATAAAATCACGAAAGATAGCAACTTTTAAAAAGTTGCATGCTTACTGAACAATTAGAAAACAAAATAAATCGTGCTGATTTTAATTTTAATTTATTTGAATAGCTGAAACTGTTTCTAGGGCAGCAAGTTCAAGCATATAAAAAAAATTATTCAAATTAATAATTTTTTTTTAAAAAATTTTTTTTTGAAACTGGGGTCCTGTGTTAAAAATCACCCCTAATTGTAACGCCAGTGCATATAGTGGACTACAAATTTGAATAAAAGCTGCCAGTCAGCTTTGAAATCCCCATCAGTCATCTTTACCTTGAGACAGCTGCCTAGCTTAATGGGTGAGTTGGGGGTCTGGCCCTACGAACATCCTGCGAATCGATATGGATGGGAGGGATGACCGTGCAGGTATATGTTAACTTTGAAATAGTGTCTGTTCGGTCAGAAGTGAGATGAAGGCCAGTGACGTTCTAAACTTACTTGTTTGACAGCATTGCTTTCCACCACTGATATGCAGCATGGATTTAACAAACTGGATGACGGCATTGGTTTTCACACCGAAGGACACCAGATGAATCCCTACAGGGAGATAATTTTTTGTGATTCCAGCTAGCCCACACCAGTGGATAATCATTTGCTTTAAAAAAAAATCGAAATGTACAAAATATAAAACGGATTTTAATAACAAAAATTTAAAACTAACGTTGCTTTTGAAGTATGTCTTAAAATAACTTTTTAAAAAAAAATTCCTGAAAGGCCAACATGGTGAAAAGACTGCCCTTGTTACTCGTACTTGACGTGAGGACTTGATATTGATTTCCTCGTAATTTAGGATAAAAGCAAAAACCTACAAAAATTGGATTATTATAACTTTTATTATTATTAATTTTTTTATATTTTTTTTTGCGTTTAACTCAAGAAAACTGAAATTTAAAATAATATCGATCCGTGTGGTTGAATTGCAGCTATTCAAATACGGAATTAGCTGTAGGCTATCTCTGCATAGTAACATAACTATGGTTACTTTCAGTGATCCAACTAGTTGCAACGCTAGACATTTGCGTTTTTTCTCTGGTCTGACAGCATTAAGTTTCATTATCTATTTAACAGAGATGGAAGGGAAAAGCAATAGCGGAGTCGGGACTAAGGCCACCCGATGCAGATTGAGATCAGCCCCCCCCCCAACCCTATATTTATCTTCAGCGGACTGACAAATTTATTTGTAGATCGGGTGAGCAAAATTAAGCGAACGTCCTTCATTCGCTTGGAAGTTGACACTTGGCGAGCATACTCATCTCCAATGACAATAGAACAGGGGTCGGGAAACCATGGCTCGCGAGCCAGATGTGGCTCTATTGATGGTTGCATATGGCTCGCAGACAAATGTTCGATTACAAAAAAAAATATTCAGACTACTTTGATCTACATATTAATTACATTTTAAAAAAGTATCCACGCCTGCATCAAGCTTAACCTCACCACGTATCAACCAGACTATAAAGCCAACAGAAAAGCCATGCAGCACCATAAGTCGCATTAATAGTAAGAAATACACATTATTGATCAGCAACAGCATAACAACGTTATTAAAAAAAATTCAGAGACATAATTATTGTACTTTTAGTGTTGAAACTAGGGGCCGTCCATAAATGACGTCACGCACTTAAAAAATAAAAAGGGGAAGGGGTCGACACATTTGTGACGTTGTGTGATGAGGGGGTCTTTAAGAAATGTGACGTTACATCAAAACGCGCAACTGTAAATGAAAGTTCCAATTAAAATATTTGATATCTTACAATTTATTTGATGAAGTTTTTTTATGGCTTCACGCGTGTTACGATTTTAAAGTGTAGCCTTACACTAAATACATCCTTAAATTACAAAAAAGAAATTTGAAAAATGTTAATTTTGAAAGAAAAAATTCGGCTTCTATTGGGGCGGGGGCAAAGCTTTGTGACGTCATATTGGAGTAGGGGGTCTAAGTTTTTTGTGACGAAGTGTGACGAGGGGGGTAAAGGGGGGGGGGAATGGACCAAAATCGCTTGACGTCATTTATGGGCGGCTCCTTACATAAAATGCACACATTTACTTGAATTTTGGTTTTAAACATAAAGTATGGCTCTCACAGAATTACTTTTCAAAACATGTGGTATTCATAAATTTTTAAATATAAAAACTTACAGGGTTAACAGATGGATCTAGACTAAACTTGGTACATAAATACTTGATTGTCACATCTGATTAACATAATTTTGTGACGTAAGGTCACGTGTACAAGAGACGCGGGAAGAAAGGAGCATTTCTATTGGTTGAAAGTGTTGGGCGAACAGTTGTGTGTAGACTTCCGACGAGGGAAGGTTGTATCGTGTATACTTAAGATTTCCACGTCATATTACCTCAAATGATTCTTATGTGTACAATATATATATATATTAAAGTTGTTTTGGCTAAATGAATTCGTCAGTGAATTATTGTGCACAAGATTAATTACTGTGAGAACGCCTACATAAAAAGAAGTTAAAAAGTTACATCGTTACATTGGTGTCGAAGTAAAAGTTCCATGTGAACACTGTACAAGAGATTACAAGAAAGACTTGAAAGAGGTTTCGTGGAAATAAGTATTGGATATTTCCAAAAAAGGAAAGTATTCTTTAAAATAAGAAATAATACCAGCTATAGTATTTTTGAATATTCAAGTTCGTAAGAAGCTGTGAATAAACTTTTGTAGTTCAATGAAAATACAAGAAGATTTCAAAATGGCGGCATAAACGGCAGATATCCGCAGTGTATAAAACTGGATCAGACTAGTTGGTTCTACGTCACATTCGACGAAAGTACAAGCATACTACACAGTACTGGAATCTGGGTCGTGTAGGCTTACTGAATGGTGACACACGGTGAACATATATAGGTCGTGACGTCAACAGGCTTAATGCTAGTTGATTCCAGGAAATATTAGTAATAGTAAACATAACATCCAACCGAGAAGCTATGGACCATGGACTATTCAATGTGTTGGTGTGAATTATAAATAAAGAAACGGAATTCTTATCCATTCATTGTGTGAAGAGTTTGATTATCGCAATTTTGGATTAATGGAGTGAACTAAATTGTTTAAAAACTACTCAAAAATTGAAATTTTAACCAAGTGACTTTTATTCAAAACGATCGGACCATTTAACATATTTTGTCAATCTGAGGGAGCGTATATATAAAGTATACTAAAGATCCCGTGTGAGGATTCTTTTGTTGTCTCATCTTGTCGAAACTAGATTTCATGGTTTAGACGTGTCACTTATTTGAACTTAACATTTTGAATTCAAGATTTTCCATTTGGACGATTTATAACTTTATCAATATATATACATACATTCCTTACCGAATTGCTAGATTCATATTATTCAATCAAACAAAACATGGATCACTACAAGGAATTCACTGCCATAGCTAAAGAGATCGGACTAAAAGGAAAAGAAATGAGAGATTTCATTGAAGAAAAAGTAGCTGAAGAAAAAGAAAATCAAAGAATAGCTGAAGAAAAAGAACAGCGAAGAAAAGCTGAAGAAGAAGAAAAAGCAAGAATAGCTGAAGAAAAAGAACAGCGAAGAAAAGCTGAAGAAGAAGAAAAAGCAAGAATAGCTGAAGAAAAAGAACAGCGAAGAAAAGCTGAAGAAAAAGAAAATCAAAGAGAAGCTGAAGAAAAAGCAAGAATTGCTAATGAAGAAGAGATGCAAAGACTCATAGTAAAAAGAGAAATTGAACAACTTGCAATCGATAAGTTAAAATTACAAAGGGAGCAAGACAGTAGTGGCCACAATCCTGGTGATGAAACAAATAGAAGGTCAGCACCAAGGGATACCATCAAAGTAAGAAAATATGATAGCCAAAAAGAAAAAATGGATGTTTATCTGGATTATTTCGAATCCATAATGGCTATGAAAGGCTATAATGAAGAAGATTGGCCAGCACAACTGATGACTCAATTAACTGGAAAAGCATTTGAAGCTTATAACAGTATAGCCAAAGAAGACAAAAGCATATATAAGAATGTCAAAAAGGCACTTCTATGTCATTTTGGAAAGTCAGAAAATGATTATAGAAGAGAATTTCATGAAATAAGAATCAAGATGGACAAAGATCCACAGATCATAGTACATGAAGCACAAGTCAAACTAACAAAATGGCTGGAACTGACAGCAATAGATACGAGCAATCCAAAGGCCATAATAGACATGGTGTTAATTGACAAGTTTTTAGAAAATGCAACACCAACCCTATTCACATATTTGACTGACAAGAAAGTTCGTACTCAAGCAGAGCTAACAAATGCATTACGAACATTCAAAGACTCTCATCCGAATGTGGAAATGGATAAGAGACAAGACATATTTGCAGCAATACAAATTAAAAGTCAAGAAAAAAGGCAAGGTATGAGAAACCAGAGTCTGCCAAACCAAGGCAACAGACAAACTATTTGTTGGTACTGTAACAAGCCAGGACATATGGCTAACCAGTGTTACCACAATAAAGGAAAACCAAATAGGGTGTCACCTAATGACAGCTCTATCAGAAAGAAAATAGAAGAAAGATCAAGACAAGATCATTTTGAAAATCAAGATAGACAATTATGGAGAGAAAAATATAATCATAATTCCAGACACAGAGATTATGATCAAGAAAGACAATCATGGAGAGAAAGAAATAATCATAATTCCATAAATAGAGATTATAATCAAAGCAGAAGATCATGGAGAGGCAAATACAATTTTGACTCCAGAAAAAGAAATTATGATCAATCAATTCAATCATGGAGAAAGAATGAAAACCAAGACATGAATGATAGAAAAATAATAAAGTTAAATCGAGCACAGACAGAAACTAGTGACATTTTAGCCACTATTAAAAATCAAGTATATGATAAAAGAAATGAAGACCATAGTAGCAGAGAAAGAGATGGTACTAGTGAATCTGAAACCATTTGTGTGAAATCATCTGAATTAGGAAGAACAATTGGTTGTGTATTAAGCCAAATCAAAAACTTTACAGATAGAGACAATATTTTTCAGATAAAAGTTTCTGACAGTGACTCATCTGTTCCAAATTCTATTGAATTATCTGGAAGCAAAAATGACATCTCAAAAGCTAAGCAATTTATTCAAGTTGCTGGAATTGAAATGATGAATGAACATAATCGAAGTCATGGTTGGTGAATTATTGAACATTTCACAGTCTGAAGAAACATTCAAAGCCCATCGATTTGAATTCATACTCGTCAACTGAAGAATGACTGTATTGAACTAGGCTATGCTATTAGCCGACTACAAATTTGACATTAAACCTGTGAAGGGTAAGGACAATGTGGTTGCAGACATATTAAGTAGAATGACAATAAATAAAGACACTCTGTGAACTCCTAACTGATAAAACCAGAGACTATTAAAAAGACATTCTGTGAATTACTAAATGATAAAATAAGAGACTGTTTTAACATTAGTCTGTGAATTCCTAAAGGATACAAACAGAGACTGTAATTATATTAATATTTTAATTTGTTGAACAATGGACAAGGAACAGTGTTTGAATTCCATTGGATTATTAGTTAATTTTAATAATATTGAGTGTTTAAATGTTTTAATTACACAAAATTACAGATGTGTTTAAAAGTCCATTTTCATTTTTTCAGCACAGGTAGACGGCTGCAATCCTACAGATTTTTTCTCATTATTTCTTATGTTTAGACTGATGCAGTCCTACAGATTTTTTCTCATTATTTCTTATGTTTAGACTGATGCAGTCCTACAGATTTTTTCTTATTGATTCTATATCCAGAAGTTGTATTAAGAAAATGAATGTTCATTGATGATAAATATTTGAATATAGATATAGATTGATTTGATTTTATGAACACCAAAAATGTTGTATTTCATAAACATTTTTTTTGAAGGATGGGGGTGAATGTCACATCTGATTAACATAATTTTGTGACGTAAGGTCACGTGTACAAGAGACGCGGGAAGAAAGGAGCATTTCTATTGGTTGAAAGTGTTGGGCGAACAGTTGTGTGTAGACTTCCGACGAGGGAAGGTTGTATCGTGTATACTTAAGATTTCCACGTCATATTACCTCAAATGATTCTTATGTGTACAATATATATATATATTAAAGTTGTTTTGGATAAATGAATTCGTCAGTGAATTATTGTGCACAAGATTAATTACTGTGAGAACGCCTACATAAAAAGAGTTACAAAGTAACATCGTTACATTGATGACCCATATTAAAAATACAATGGGACATTGAACTCCTAATGTTGATTCCTTTTTGGCCGGGGGCCTAAAATATTTTTTTGTTTTTGTTGTTGTTGAAAATTTTAAGATAATTTTCTCCATTCGATTTTACACTATCTTTACATACATTAACACAGAGATCCATCGTGATCCAGATTGCTATATATAGGGATTTTGAAATTTACAACTTGCACCATTTGGAACGCCAGACCATTCAGCCTATTGATCGTACATGTGGAAGAAAATCAGAAGCCCCGAGCCTAGTGCTCTTCATGGGTCTTCCTGGAAGACCCTCCCAGCTATCTGGCCCCCTCCCCCAGAAAAGGACGTGACAGCTGGGAACCCCCCCGGAGCGGTCGCTTCTGAAGCGGCCACCTGGGCATCCAGGACAGAAAGTCGAAAATGCCTCCCACTAAGTTTACCTCACAAGGAGGGGTGGAATTGCCTTACTACGACCCGCTACCACTTCGGCGCCACCCCGGCAAAGCATACGAGTCTCAATGGTTAGGATCGCCGCTATGCGGGGGATCATCAATGACCTACCTAGGGTGCAACCCCCACTGGAAGGTTTCCTCAGAGCTGGCGTCCGCTGCGTTCTTCGCGGTTCCTTTTGCTAATCCGTGCTGGCGCTCCTGGCCCTAAACCGGCACCGCTCAATGGCGTTGCTAGTAAAAATGAGGGGGAACGAAACGGTCGCTTCGGATTTACCCGACCCTCAACGGGTACTTTGGTTTTCATCATCGAGAATGCATTTAAGATGCTGTAGATCCGTACAGCGACTGTAATCATATGTGACTAGCACCTAACACCTAACATATCGGACTTTGGCATTGCCTGCCGGGAGTTGTTGGTTTCAGGTCGCCGAGTCGCGGTCATGAGGTCCGTGCCCCACGACCTTACTCATCCGCCGAGCCCGGTAGAGGCCACCCCCTTTCGACGGCATTCATGCTATTAAAAAGAGTGATTATAATTACTGCTTTATTCAACGTATAACCCTGATAATTTGAACAGTTACTGAATACAATGCAATGCATTCAAAAAATTATCACTTATTTTTTTGTCGTGGCCCTTTACATTTTTTTTTATGTAAGCTTTTAAAATATTATTTTATTTATTCGATTGCCATGAAATTTGAGAATTTCTTTTACTACATTTCCGCAAAGATTTCTGGCAGAATTTTTTTTAAAAAGTACCACTCATTGATTTCTTTGAGTGCATTCCTTTATCCCGAGATCGTTGCACGCGCGACGGGTCAGCTAGTATTATATAAAAATCAACGACCGTCCGGGATTTAACTCTATGATGCTCGCGCGTGCAAACGTTGCTGAAGAGTCAAGACCAACCGATCAATAAATAAACGAAGGGTGAACTAACCAACCAGTAAGCACTTACACATGCAACATCCACCTTTATAAACTAGCAAAATAATGTCTTTTATTACTAATGTCAAACGAAAGACACTAATACCGCGTCCATCTCACGTTTCCATATTCGTTATTATTAATGCAATGAAGTTTTTCTTTTGACATTTATTGTTTAAATTCTTGTTATTTTAGAGTAGATGAACATTGCTGCATTTATTTTTCCATATACTAATACAGATTCTGATGTGCTTGTGGTCGTGGCATTTGAAAGAGATAACAAAAATAATAA